>JAVQJD010005044.1:0-30134 GCA_036023655.1 Nannoperca australis
AGAAGGAGTTTATTACTTTTAATATTGTGTGAAAACAAACTGTTGGAAACCAACCCATTACTTACAGTATTTCTGTGGGATCTACACCACAGGAAATGACACAAATGTTTTTGTAGTTATATTAAGCTTTGGATATATTTGGATATCTGTAGCCACCCTGTGCCTACCTATGCCATATATATATATATATATATATATATATATATATATATATATATGTGTGTGTGTGTGTGGGTTTTAGTGGATTCATAAATATAAATAAATCAGGTGCATATTAGAATATTTTAATAGTATAATATTTTTTCTTTTTTATTCTCTTGAATGCACTTTATTTGAACTTTTATGTCCAACCCCCCCAGGTTCTATGCATATATTATTATTATTATTATTGCAGATAAGTGAGGGAATTTGCCCCAATGATGCAGTTCTGAACTTGCAGTCATGTGGCCTCACTGACTGACTTTATCTCATGTCTATAGTTGGTCATGGATAATTAGCTAATTGTGTAGTCGTGTCTTATTGTGTCAAAATCTATTTTTAAGATATTTATTATAGTTTGTGTTGTGCTCACACTGTGCATATGTCGAAATAAAGTTCACATAACAACAAACATGATTTTGTTTGATGTTTTGTTACTTTGCATACCCTGATCCTAACAGAAACAATATTTCATTTAACTGTATTTTACAAAGTTTAAACTTGAACAAGAGAATCTTTTAAAGATTATTAGCAAATGTTGCATAATTATTCATTTTTGTTGTATACACTGTATATAATCATAAAATATGAACTGTTCATACCTGCAGGATGTCGGTCTTCACAGCACAGTACCTGAGGCCACACCGCTTCATGACTCTGGCAGAGAGGAGTCCCGGAGCTTCTGGGTCCAGTGGGACATAGGCAGCAGGTGTTTGCAGGATCCTGGCAGACAACACCGGACACTTGATTATCCTCTATATTACACGCAGCCACTTACCCATGGCATTACTCATTGGATATGGCACCGAAATTCTACATTGTTTAGGATTAGGTTTTATCTACTGGTCAGATGCTGTGTTTTGACACGGGGTAGTGAACTCACCCCAGAATCCAGACAGGAATGAACAAGTCATCACAACCATACAGCCCAATTACGCCGTTATTGGGACAGCAGTTCTTTCGTAGAATATGAGATAGTTCGCCGGCCAGTTCAACCAAGTCCCTGTACAGCAGGGACACCGGGCTCCCTGACGTCGACCCGCCGGTGAACGTCACCGCTGCTCGGTCAGGGTGCAGGGAGGCGGCGGCGGCTACAAGCCCCTGCAGTGTCACGGACCGGACACTCATTCTCCGTGGGTGCCGAATCGGGACGAAAACTTACGAATCATATTCAAATGGTATATACTGTTCAAATCAGACGATGGAGGGTTTGTTTACATCCAGGCAGACCGCGGATGTACGACGTAGACTCGCGCCGGGAAGTTGTGTTTGTCGCGTTAGTATGACGCGTCAGAAAAACATTACGTCACACTAATGACTATTTCAACTGCTTCTCTTATGCTCGTTCGCCCCGATATCGGGAGATCTGACTTATGGTGATAAGTCAATAACATCAATATAGAAACGGAAAAACAGCCTTTTGGGTCTATTTTGTTTAGTGATTTGTTAAAACATATTGGCGGGAAGGCGTTGTGTGTTTCGGGTGCGTGTTTGATGTTTTATCTGTCAACTAAATGTGGTACACTAAATATTGCACGTCGTCATATTTACACTGAACACATTCTCTACACCATGTTATTGACACCCATGTGTAACAATGCCATCAAAAATGAAAACGTTTTGATTTGTTTATTTTTTAGACGTTTTGATTTTTTTATTGAAATATATTTAAGAGGACTTCTTTGGAATTCTTGCTTTTCCCAGCAGCGTTAAAGGCACCACGCGCACCCTGTCCAATCATCTGCCTCTATTTTGTGGCGAAAGAATTTAAAACCTAAAACCCGCCTTTTGTTTTAGTCTAGTTAGCTTGTTGCCGTCACCATCTAGCCAACATCAAGGAAACGCACTTTTTAATGCAATATGGACGATCTTCAGAAACAACTATATAACAACAGCCTGGCCTACAAAAGGTCACTGGATCGAATCATAGACAAGGTGTGTTGACGAGGCTGTCGGGCGGCGGCAACGTTACCGTCAGCATAAAGTGAAGTAGCTACCGTTAGCTTAAGTTACTGCAAAGATACATTTTGAAGATAGGAAAACACCACTTTGCTTACATCTGCAATTTTTTTCAACAGTATTCAAAGCTTCAATACCAAGACGGGGGGGTAGATGTGGACCTCAACAATACAAAACCCCAAAGTAATTATAACATCGCTATTATAACTGTTTCTGCCAATAGTTTAATGACAGAGACTGTCGCTGTCCGTTAACATGAGCAATATGTGTCTTTTTTTAGTGCTGAAATAATTATATATCCATCAATTAGTCGCTCAAGACTATTAATTATCAGCACGTTTAATAATTGATAAATTGTGCAGATTGAATTGTGCGTCTTTTCTGTCTTGACTCTTGGCATGATGAAGCACTTGAACTCTACATGACGCAGTCAAAAACACAGCTGGACACGCTGGAATCAAAGGTTTGGGACTCTACGAACACTGCAGCCACGTGATTTAAAATACAGTCAGTGACTTGATTTAGGAAGCAGCTTTATGGACCGCGAATCCTCATTTAATTCAGATATGAAATAAATGTACAGCTATTTAATCTTATATAATCTTACACTTATCCTCTCCTCAGAGCCTGACAGATTTGAGAGATGAGTCATTAAAAGGTAAATATCTGTAACCGAAAAGGAGAAAAATGTTTATAAATTGTATATTTATTCATTTAATTACCTTTTTTAATATTTTGTTCTTCCACAGTCCCGGACATGACAAGAGACTCTCAGGTAAATGTACTGTATTTATTTTGACAGTTTTGTTTTAAATATCTAGTATATCTTAAATTCATTGTGGTTTATTTTCAACAGTTGGACTTCACGTATGAAGATGGTGAAGCTGATGAGGCTTCTGTTGCTAGTGTTTCCACTACCCAATTGTCTGTGGAAGATGATGGTAAGAACAAGAAAGCAATAGGAAAACAGTTTAAACATTGCAGGACAAGCCAATGCTGAAATTGAAATGAAAAAGTTGTATTTCTTGTCTAATTTAGGTGATGTTTCTTTCCTCCCTCTTATGCATCCCACAGGGATGTCTACAAGTGACATGACTAAGCTGTCTGTGAACTCATTGGATGAGAGTCAAAGAAACCTCTCCGAGCTGGAGCTCCAGCCCGAGGACCAAGATGAGGAATTGGAAATGACTCTGAGAAGTCACGGCAGCTCTTTTGTGGAGCTCTACCCCAGCATGATCAGTCGAATAGAGCGGGCCAGGCATCGGCAGCATGTCTCCGAGGCCGCTGACTTGGTGCTGAGGAGGTACCGCAGATGGCGACAGCAGTCAAACAAAAGCTCTCTCAACAAAACCTTCATCGTCACGCTGAGAGACACCAACAGCAACCTCAAAAAAGTGACCAGCAAGACGCTGCGCGAGGAGAACTCCGTCAGCCCCGTGAAAAGCCATTTCATGAGGACTGAAACTACCCCTCTGTCTCCCTTGCATAGAGTCACCAATCTGCAGGATTGGCAAGCAAAGCAGCAGTCTCCTGAGAGGGTGAGGGGCTCGCTGGGAAGAACGCACCAACCTGTCCTCGTGATGGACATCTCTTCCTCTGACACCTCTGAAACAAAAGAGCTGCCGCTGAACAAGACCTTCACTGTGTCCGAGCTGGGAGAACAGCCCTCCACTTGCGCTGTCAGTCCTTCGCGGCCTTGCTATCCCACTGCAAAAGCACCCGTGGACCTGTCGCTCATGTCTAAAAGGCTCGACGAGGACTTTATCAAACTCTACCACAAGTTCGTCTGCCAGAACAAGCCATCTTTCTTTAATGGGCCTCCCTGCCGTTTCTGTGCCAGAAGCTCTGAGGCCAGCAGAGGCCACTCTTCCTCAGCCCTGGCAGCTCTCGCCCTGTCGCCCCAGCGCTCTGTCCTGAGGAAACGCCACAGGGAGCTGAGCTTGGACAGCCACCCCCGGTCCAAACGCTTCAGGGACGAGTACGGTACATCCTCCCCAGGGTCCAAGCGCCATGGGAACGAGATGCTGAGGCGCTATCTCTCCACGTCTGAATATGAGCGGTCTCATGACAGCCCCAGCAAACACAGCATGTTACAAAGGTTCAGCACCCAGCAGCGCTCCGCCGATGCACAGCAGGAAACCTGGATGAGTCGGCGCCACCACAGATCTGCAGCTGCGTTTTCTGGCCTGGGTGAGCCATCTCTATAAAGTACTACTATGCTCCAGAGGTTCTTATTTATGTCATGTCTGCTCTTAAATTATGCAGCAATCGCTAATTCCTTATGTCATTATTACACTTCATTCAACAGGAGGTTCACTTGAGAGCAAAATGGCCAATGGCTACTCCCCCAGGTAACTATAATGACTGTGCAGTTTTTGTTTTCTGGCCTCCCAGCATTCCTGTGTTCTCATCATCACCCTCTTTTCTTCCCAACCGTGCAGGAAATGGTGAACAGGGATCCAAGTCCTCCCAACAAGTGTCACTGTGGAAAAGTAATGTCGTGTAACAGGACTGTGGAGCAGTGTGAGGTTTCTCATACAGATACTGGTGAAAAGAGGATAGTGAAGTACACATGCTAACCAAAGGGGTGACACTGGAGTGTCACTAAACTTTTTTTTAAGCGCTCAATGGTCGTTTGAATGTCAGTTTGCTTTCCATCCAAGTTCCTGTTTGATGTTTTAGTTTTTCGAGTACTGTTAAAACCATCTTGTTTGAGTGATTCGCTCTTTTATGTTCGTGTGTTTTTGTGCTGCGGTGCATCATTACCTTTTTACAATTACCATTTTTTGTAAATTTATTCATTATTATTAAAATAAAATTGTCAATGTGGAAATTAAGTTTCTGGTGGAGAAAAAAAAAGATGAAGTACATGTTCTAATTGCAGTTATTCTGTTTATTTAAATCTTCAGTTATATTCATGTTTAAAGTAAAAAAGCAAAAGAACAGATTATTTTTAGGTAAAAGATAGAAAAGTAAACTTGATAAGAAAAATAAAGACAATTCACTTTTTGGTCACTGGCCTTGTGCACTTCTCACAGAAATTTTACTTAATGCTTCGGTTTTGTTAAGGCTTGAAATGTGAAACTAGTTTAGACTCTTCTGAAAGGTACATTTACATGGTTATCTTCAAAAGCAAAAGCACTTGTAATCACACCTTAGTGACATCCGGATGTAGTAAACAGGCAGACTTTCCATCACTGCAGCAGAGACTAACCATTAAAAGTAACATTCCGACTTAAGTGAAAGGACCCGAGAAGCGTAATGAAGCGTAATGACCCTCTGTAGAGAAACATACACTGGTTGTGTATTTGATACGTCTCAGTGTCTCACAAAGCAGTATTGAGATGCCCGACCCTTCTTTTACAGTATACAGAGAACATCTCTTCTACATTTCTCAGCTGTGTGGGCTTGCAGTAAATCCACGATGGTGGTGGTGGTGGGTCACGATGTGGGTTCACCAGTTACCACTCCAGCTCCACTGGATATTTCCCAGTGAGGCAGGCAGTGCAGTGGCCCACTCTCTTGCTGGACTTGTTACTGGAGCTGATCATCTTGTCCTTCTCCTGCAGGGAGGCAATTCCCTCCTGGACAGCTGATACGAGGCCCTCCACTGTCAGATACTGGATACTGTCAGCACCTGTACGACAGTTCAAGGGTTGATGAGATGCATCAGACTATGACGCAGTAAAGATGGCACACATGATTCTGTTCCGATATGTGGGGTTTGTTTTGAAGTGATGTGTGTTTCTATATTAGTACTTACCAATGTATCCAGCGATGTCCTGAAACTCCGGCTTGTTGGCGATGAGCTCCTCCTTGGTTGGAATATTGATCCCCATGTAGCAAGGGAACCTGATCGGTGGAGAGGCAACCCTGATATGGACCTGTCGAGGAGAAAATACAGGTCAGTAGGCTCAGTTAGGAACTTTATTTACTTTGCCATATAACATTAAAAACAATACAGGACAGGGATGAAAAGGTACAGTAAGCAACATGATTTAAAATGCATAAATACAGTAAGAATAAAAGGGCTTGGGAGAGAGGCTGGATACATGTTCATCTTGTTTTCAGTAGTGGCGTGTGCAGCATCTAGTGTTGGATTTTGAAATGGTCCTTTGAATCATTGTGTCCCCAGAGATCAATATCTAGTATTTGACATGAAATGATAATTGGTGACAATCTTTTACATCACAGGGAAACATGAATAACCTATTTTTATTATATTTGTCCATCTATTAAAACTGGTCCCCAACGTTTTTGGCTTGTGACCCCTTAACATAAAGCAGTACCTATCTGTGAGCTGCCACCACTTGTTCTGTTTATGGGTTATGGGCTTGTGACTGATTTGGCTGTTTGTCTTTACTTTTACTAACTTGTAAATGAAAGGGCAACATTTCTCATTATTTTATATTTCCTAAGATTAGATATGCTTTGCTGTAATAACTGAATTCAATCCATGTGTCCTCTATGTACTTGGATAATTTGTGTCTTGTGTCATCTCGGTCGTATCTTCAGGACAGTCTGACCTGGCTTCTTATCCTCGGATAGGAGGCCTATCTTGAGACAGATGATGTGGGCTGGAGTTGACTCGATATCTTTTGCTTTGTCTTCCTTGTATTAGGTTATAAATATGTGACAGCATCTGCGCTTCAGGGTCAGACTCTTATGCTTCTTGGCGTGTGATCTGTCTTTTCAGCTGAAATAGGGTCGACTCTGTACTCATTTAGTGTACTCAGTCTTTGATATTTGCTTTGCTATATTCATTGCTCCCTTCTCACACCACAGTAAACATTAAAAAGTTTATTTTTCCCCCCGGCATTGCAATGTGCTGCTCTGATTTACTACTTAGTGAACATTTAATGTGATCGAGCAATTTAGTTTCTATATATCCGCTCACTCATTAAATACGCTGCATTGTTGCTTTGTGATGGTCAATCAGCCCTATATTATATTTAAAAGTGTAATCATTTCTTCTCAAAGTAGTGGAGTTGATCTTATCTGCAGGCGAGGTGAGAAGCCTTTCCTACGAAACGGTAAAATGAACCAGTTAAAGCAAGTTTATAGAAATGCCCCAAAAAATGAATTGAATGTTTTCTTTCTATCATGTCGGGACCCCTAAAAATGATCTTGCGACCCTCTGTGGGGGTCCTGATCTCCGCGTTAGGGGACCACCATTAAAACATTGCATCATGTAACCACATACTGTACACTAGAGTATGTAACATCCTTAGTCAACAAACCTCAGTTGCACCAGCTTCTTTCAGCAGTTTTATAATGGGGGAGATGGTGTTGCCTCTGACGATGGAGTCATCTATTAGCACCACCCGCTTCCCAGCAAAGTTGTCCGTCAAAGCCCCGAACTTCTTGGC
Source organism: Nannoperca australis (assembly GCA_036023655.1). Lineage (NCBI taxonomy): Eukaryota > Metazoa > Chordata > Actinopteri > Centrarchiformes > Percichthyidae > Nannoperca > Nannoperca australis. The sequence goes on from JAVQJD010005044.1 coordinate 7,527, forward strand.
AACTCCTAGTTGCCTCAAGCGGGTATTTGGTTGAATAAATGTCCTCCCAACGTAGCGGTTCTTACACAGAACCTCTATATACGGCAGCCCAGACTATGAGAGGAGATAAGAGGAGCAAAGCTCTTGAGGACAGAGGTCCATTGGGAGGCGAGTGTATTACAGCACACTTACAGCAGCTTGCAGACAGACCTGCTGAGCGTATCCCAGTGCAGCAGGAGTTGCAGACTCTGGCACAGTGCTGACCACGTCTGCATCTGTCGGAGCCTCAATGGCTAACTGCCGACCACAGCGCTGCCTCACAGTGTAGACCATCTGCCCTGCGGTACCACAGCATAAAATACTGAACATGCAACACACTTTCACTAAGGGGAAAGTATTTCAATAATTGTACGAGAAATCCAAACAGTTAAGAACAGGTTGCAAAAGGTTGATCCATCATAAATATATTCAAACCTTCAAAAATAGAGTCTGGTCTGGCAAAGTAAACATATTCAAATATGCAGAAGGCAGGGAGGTCTCCCTCCGGGCGAGGGACAACACTCAGAGACTTGACCCCGTGCTTGGATATCTGGACTATCTCTCCTGGTAAGACCTCTCTATAATACCTGAGAGCCAGGAAACACATCAAAATGGTCATTAACCACAGCACTTCCACCATAAAATGCAGGAAAAAATTACACTAGTGGTAAAAACGGACTTGGCGCCGATGGACTGGAAACTGCAGGACTCCGATGACACAACCCACCCCTCGGTGTCCTCCTCTCCAGCACCTGGTCAAAGGGACAAAGAATGACGTTAATCATCCACCAGCTCACACATCTGACCTGTGATGGCCTCATCTTTATCAGTAGTAGGAGTTAGGGTCTTTTAAGGACAAACATGTCTGTCTGTCATGTGTAAAAAAAAAAAAAAACATATTCAGAATACCTGAACTGTGCAATGTAGAGATGGGAACAACCCGTCCAATGCAGAGAGGACGATTTCCGTAAGGGTCGCGCACCGCATAGATAACATCTTTAAACATCACCAACAGAGAGTACGATGTAGGAGTCTCAGTCATCAGATTTTTTATTCTGCAGTACAAAAAAACAAGAAAGAAACGGATGTTTACATAGTCTAGAAAGGCAGAGAAAGAGATAGATAGGACATGATGCTGCATAAATTCTATCCAACACTGACCTGGCAACCCAGTCTGGTGCATCCAGCTCCTCCATAGGTGGAGTAAATGCCAGCAGTTGAGTGATGAGCTCGCTGTCTGAGCTGGTGGAGAGGCCGACACCATGGCGCATTACCTGCACGGCACATTTACAATGATTGATTAAGCATATATACACAGAAGTGGGCAGGGCTAATTTCCTAGCATATGCCATATAAATAATAATTATGTCTTAAAGAAGACACACACACAGTACTGAGAGTACTCAGGAGGGGCCATTGATATGCAACAGGGTCAGTGAGAGCGAGTTAAATGGCCATTCTCACCTTTTTCCGCAGGGCATGAGCATTAACCAGCTCTCCATTGTGTGCTACAGCAATCTGGCCATGCAGTGTGTCCACCACGAAGGGCTGGCAGTTCTGCAGCTCTGAGATCCCAGTAGTTGAATAGCGTGTGTGACAAATACCGAGGTTACCAGAGCGCAGCTTCAGTAGAGCCTCGGGCGGGAAAGCAACGCTCACTAATCCCATTCCCTAAAAAATAAAAAGGAATCAGTGAGAGGTGACAGTTACACAATCTGCACAAATAATAAAGTAAATAGTAATATCCTGCTGTTTGCAAAGCCCTAAACAACCATTATAGTATAATATTTATGGTGTACCTTTAATGAAAATCAGCTCAAATGTTTCCTGTTTTTGAATAGCGTGTTAAACGATGCTTCTGCTTCTGTCTATAATTACACAAATAGCTTCTGGCAACGATCAGTGTTACCTTGTGGGCTGTGTATGTAGGTGGACTGGCACCATTACTTGTGACAACCCCGGCACTTTCCTGACCCCTGAGTAGACACAAACAATCACATGTAAATTGTAAAATAGAATCAGTGGGAGGTGAGTTTTACAACGAATGATCTCTGTCTCTTCATGATTAAACACGAATAAACTTGTTCAATTGTAAAAGCATAATATGATGCTTGAGGCAAACTAAACTGGTTTGAGTTGAGCAAAATAAAGCAGGAGAGGAGCAGCGTCTGCCTCTCAGCTGCCATATATGGAGAGTCGTCTTGCTGCAGTTTCGGCCTATTTCACCAAGCTGCTTCTCGGATTACAGTTGGTCCCGCCCCCTCAGCACACAGCTTAAGCCAGTGGTGAGGCTGCTTTTCTGCATGGAGGCGTTGCTTTCAGGCTTAGCCGCCTGGTTGCCTAGGGAACCGGGCAGCAGAGACAGACGGATTGGGGAAAAGAAAGCGTTTCCAGGTCAGCTCAAACATGGAGAGAGGAGCAGAGAGACAAAGAGGTGGTGATATGGAGGTGGTGGAGGAAAAAGGCTCGGTGGAGAGGCAGTGGGGGGAGGCAGAGGTTCTGGCTCTCATGTCAGTCTGGGACGAGGTGGGAGCTCAGCACGTAGCTGAGAGCAGAACCACGTTTGAGTTGATCTCAGAGCGTCTGAGGAGGCTCAGTGTTGTGCGCAGCTGGTGGGAGTGTCAGGCCAAGTGCAGGAGCCTGGGACTTCAGAACAGGAAGCCTGACGCAGCAGCAGCAGCCACTTCAGCAAACTACAGCCCAGGAGTGGATGGAAGGCCAGTGGAGGGCTGGGAGGAAGATGTGGGTAATCAAAGAGGAATCTACCCTTCCTCAGTCACTATCCCAATGCAGGAAGGTAAATGTAGGTTAAACCCCAACTGTAACGCTTATGATCACGACATGTGACTACTCAACATATTTTAGTATTTTCTCAACTGACAGATCAGAAGATAAACAAGCATGTCAGTCAAACTCATTTTAGTAGAAATGAATGAAGTAAAGTTTTGCCTGCTTTAAGCATTTGAAGTGCAGATACAATTAAAACATTTTGATACAAGCTCCTTCTTGTTTTTATTTAAAACAAAATCAAGCCAACAGCGTGTGCATGTGTGTGCAGGTATCCGGAGTCGACTGCATCGGGCTCTTCCTTTCACTCCAAGTGTGGCTGAAGAGGGCGGCCGCCACTGGACAGATGATGAGGTGCGAGCGCTGTTGTGCGTCTGGGCTGACCGGCAGATTCGAGAGCGCTTGAAGTGCACACTGCGCAACAAATCCATCTTCCAAGAGATGGCCCGTCAGATGCAGAGGAACTTTGGGGTGGTGCGCAACTGGAAACAATGTCGAACTAAATACAAGAACTTGAAATACGACTACAAGACGGCTAGAAGCGCACACGCTGCTGGAGGCAGCGCCGCAGGAGGCCCCGGCAAGTACATGAAGTTCTTTGATGAGGTGGAAGCCATTCTGCTGGACCGGGGGCTGGACAACGGGACCGTGGAGATGCAGAAGAAGCTGTATGATGGAGAAATGGGAGCAGGGAGGCTACAAACCCCAGCACAGTCAACAGCCTCCGAAAGTGAGGTTGTCATTGAAATAGATGATGGTATGTATTGAGTTTCTGCAGTGAATATAGTAGATTTGTATTAGAGGCTAAAAAACTACCGGTTTTTCTTTTCCTTTTTTTCCAGATGACAACAGTGATGATTACGACATGGACGGAGACATGGATTTGAAATGGAGAGGAGGTATGCCTCATCAATAACCAGTGCAGTTTACAGTATACGTCATCTTCTCTGTCCTTAATCTTATTCTTATTCGCTCCAGATGCCCATCTAACACTCGCAGATCCATCCAGCTCTGACCAGTTCCACGTGGTCACTGTGTCAGACACGGGTCGAAACTGGAGCGACCAGGAGGTTCGAGCGCTGGTTCAGGTCTGGTCCGACGAGCGCGTGTGCCGACAGCTGGAGAGCTCGACTAGAAAGAGAGACATCTTCGTCCAGATCTCCAACAGGTTGATGCAGCAAGGCATCGAACGCGACTGGAAACAGTGCCACACCAAGTACAAAAACCTCAAGTACCTGTACCGTTCCCTCCAAAGAGGAAAGACTGACGATGCTGACCCAAGACGCCTCATGAGGTTCTACGATGAGGTGGATGCCATCATGAATCGCACGACTAACGGCTCACCACATGACACAGGAGCCGCGGGGCACCAAGCAGATTCAGGCGGACCATTGGTTGAAGACTGTGAGGAGGACGACCGCGTGGATGTCTATTTGACAGAGATGAACACAGGGACTACAATGTTGGGAGCGACAGAGGAAAGAACTTGTAGTCCTGATTCGGTCTCGTCTGAGAGCTTCGATGTTACGCCAAACGAAGAGCTGAGGCTGCACACAGTCCAGGAGCTTCGCTTGGATCAACGGCACAGATTAAAGAGTGAGCCCAATATTATTATTTATTCATGTCCAGCGGACAACAAGCCAATACCATCAATTACCAAAGGCCATTAATGAAACCTACAGAAATAAGAGATTAATAGCAGCCAACATCCAAGCCTTGTCTTGACTTTACATCTCTGAGTTACATAATTTAAATCCAATTTATAATCTCCATTTGTTGTTTGTTGGTCAGTTCACCCAAATCACAGACCTCGCTGTGAACTGTTTTTATAGGGACTATTTTTTTTCTGTGGAAAGTGGTCACAAGGACAAAGAAATGTAAAGCAATTTTGAAATGTGTTTTTCCAATGCTGAGAGCACCACAAAGAGAATCGCATTCACCTCTGTTGTACTGGGAGAAAAGTAGAAATCTTAGAGAGATGGCGATCTCTATCTATCTGCATGTCTGGATAGATGTCTAGATATATGGGTAATGTCACAGCCTCCAAGTTGTTCCTTGGCAGTGAAGAATCTCTAAAAAGTGTTAAAGACGTCACAAGTCTGTCCGTCCAACTTAATTTAAATAACACGTGAAAACATGCGGTTTACAAAATGGTCTGATGTCTTGTGACCGTTTCATGTTGTTTGCAGGCTCTTCGGAAACTAGGGCAGAAAAAGAAGACAGATATTCAGCAAACCGAAGACTGAAGAGGAAAGCTGTGGATCAAGGTTTGAAATGTGTCTCCCTCTGTAATAACTTCACATGAAGTGACTGAGCCTGTGTCATTTCTGACTCAGTCCCATGATCTGCCGTGGAGCCTCAGAATTAAATTATGGCTGTAACCCGCTAACAAAAGGCACAACTCATGATGAAGTCCACTGTCAGACAAGAGAAAATGAAACTTTGCTCGTCCGTCACGATCTGAAATATAACTTAATAAACATTTCTTCAGGTAATGTAAGAATAATAACCTGAATTTAAACTTGCTTTTGTTCCCATTTTCAGACCCCACACTCCAGACACCAGTGAAAAAACTGGACACTGGCAACAACGTTGCCAATCACGTGAAGGCTCGCTGTAAAGAAGAGCAGGATCACATTCCGATAATAAAGATCAATTCAGTCCGTTCAATGGCCTCGCCTAATCCATCCCCAGAAAGACAGGTAAATAATATCTACTAATTCCATCATGTGACAGATAGTACAAACCCTAAACTGAATAAATGATTATTTCCCCGGCTTGAGGGGTTCAGAAAACATATGATGATGCTGCTGTGCTGGAGGAAAAGGCTGCAAACTCCAATTCATGAGCTCAAATTTTCTGAGTTTGTGCGTCATCTTATAGAGCTGCAATGACTAGTTAGTCGAGTAGTTGAACACAGAAAATGCTGCTTTGATAATTGAGTAGCCTAATTTTGTAGTCAACATCTCAAATGTGAAAAATTGATGTTTATCTTCGTCATATGTGATAAACTCAATATCTAAACAAGCAAGACAAATAGCTTATTATCTTCTTGAACTATGGGAAATTATAGGTGGCATTTCCCCCCCCATTTAATTTATGTTACAGACAATACGATTAATTGATTCAGGAAATATTGAGCAATTGATTGATAATAAAAACAACAGTTATTTGCACCTCTCTTAATATTTCAGAGTGACTTTGTTACTCAATATTGAGATTATGGTGACATTTATCATACTTATTTGGGGGAACTTATTAGTTCATTTTTTCTTGCTCACATAACTACTGTAGCTGTTCGGTATTTTTTCAGGCTGCCTCGAGACAGATATTTTCTTCAAATATGCAAACACTGCGCTTGTTTGTTTTCCTGTGTGATTGAAGTGAAACATGTGAACCAATGATTCCTCTTCGACTTGACTAGGATGATAAGCTAAGCTATCTGTTAGCCCTGATATTGATGGTAACTTTAGGGAGTTAAGTCAAAAGTAGGTTTTGGTTGCCCCGTTGGTCCATAAATGTAGTAGAAATGGCTTCTTAACCTACCTGTTTATTTGTATCCGTTGTTTTGATAAAACGTTATAGTGTGCACACACCTTTCCGTTACGTACCTGTGCTGTAACGCCACGAGCCCCAGAGTTAAGACCTGAGCCACCTCCAGCTGTGTGGGCCACTCTCCGGCGGCCACACACCCGAAAACCCCGCACTCCTCCCCGATACCAGACTCCTCAAACTCCATCTCGCCGCGGTGTGCCCCGGTGCTCCGTTACCCTGACGGACGGTCTCGTGCCTGGGTTGCACGAGCAATAAGCGCGTGCGTGCCCGTTCGCGTCCTGATAGCAGAGACAGAACACGTGCGGTTCACTGTGATAGCTTACAACGTGGCTCGCCAAAACATTAACGCAGCTGACAAAGTCGAAGTGGCCGTGAAATGGCGACAAAAAGAGGCAACTTTGTGAAAAGAAAAGAAAAAGCACTTTAACAGAGGCAACAGGACACCATCACGGTTATCACAAAATAAGCAAAACGGGTTTAATCAAACAACTTGATTTTGCGAATCACGAGTAGTATTTAACAACTACTCTAAATCAGATTAATCAGTTCGGTCAGGCGCCCAATTGTTTTTTCTTGATGAAGTTGAGCTAAATCAATGTCTTGTCAGGGAGAAAATGGGGGTAGTTTGGTAGATAGACTCCAAAAAGTTCTTCGTCTTGCAAATATTTGGAGTTAGTGCATTTTCCCCACACGTGGTGACTACTGCGCTGCCGTGATTGGTCGTCTGAAGTTGCTAAGGGATGTGATTGGTTATCAGAACACGTACGACAGACTCCACTTCCCTCTTCTGCTGCTCGCACGCCTCCTGCTACCTCTTCATCTTATAACTTTGCGAAGTTTGGTCCATTTTGTGTTTTGTCTTCCAGGACTTTAGGTGCTTAAAGAACACCAACATGGCCTCCACACCAGGTACAGTACAACAATGAATGCACGTTTGAGAGCACAAGTGAAATGCGCAGCGTTTAATTTGGGGCTCATGTTGTGTGTGCGTGTTTTTCTTTTAATAGAGCTGAAGATCGGCCAGAAGCTAAATGAAGGGAAGACGAAGCAGATTTTTGAGCTCGTGGACCAGCCCGGACTGGTTCTGGTCAAGTCCAAAGACCAGATCACGGCTGGAAATGCCGTGAGGAAAGACCAGATGGAGGGCAAGGCTGCCATCGCCAACAAAACGACGAGCTGCATTTTCAAGCTGCTCCAAGAATCTGGTGAGAACCAGTAAAGTTATTGTAGTCAGTAGATCCATGCAAAAGATCCTCTGCCAGGTGTCAAAGGTGTGTCATACTCTCCCACATGTTGGGAAACACTCATTTGGGAGTGAATTAAAGCGAGATGGGTATAATTACTGTAGAATGAAGGTATCTTCTATTTATTTTCATTACCACATACACACACACACACACACACACACACACACACACCTTTCTTTCCATAAATGAATCCCACTAGGTGTTTTTGTGGGCTTTAGTGAGGCAGATAATTGAGAAAGAAACAACCCTTGACCTATTTACCTGTTTGTGTCTGCTGTTGGGACAGACCTCTACCAGTTTAATAATTTTTTTAAACATGCTTGCAGTTGTAGCTCTAGTTCCCAGTCATAGTCAGTTATTTCCATTATTGATTGATGGTTTCATCCATTCAATTTCATATTTCACCAAGCTGCTTCAAGAACAAAAGATAAGAAAGTTTATTCGTGGAGAAAATGTAGATTTTATGATGGTTGAAACAATTAATTGATTATCAAAATCCTTGACACATGATCGTGTCTCCACTTTTTGGCCTATGACAACATTTCTGTAATGACTTCAAATCTTCAAATCGTATCATATTTTTAGTTTTTTTACGTAATCCCTGTCAATTAACAACAGGCACTTGTGACCTGATCTCATGCGTGTCCAGAACTAGTCCAGTGTTTTGACGCGTGTAGGCGCATGGTGCATGCATGTTTGCTGTTGGGTCCAAAATAGCCCAGTTTACCAAAATGACTCTCCACCTTGCTTTAATTTAAAAGTTATTGGTTAACTGTAAGCCACGCGCTGCTAATGTGCGTGGTGCATGTCAGCCGAGCTGTGGTAATGGCTGTCTTGTGACCTGACGCATATAATTGACCAGATTGTGACCATTCCCCTCACTTAACCTTCATTTTAGGACTTTGACAGAAGGAAAAAAAGTGGGAAAAGTATTGTTTCAACATCTTTAATCCAAATAAACGTTGGTGGTTTAAACTATACGAATGAGTGTAAGATACTTTTCTTTGTTCACAGCTCTTGACACAATCAAGAGGTCTGGGTTTTGGAGATCTAAGGGGGGCTGTGTAATAGTCTGAGGCTAATATCTACCCTTTCTTCCAGGCATTAAGACTGCTTTTGTGAAGCAGCACTCAGACACGGCGTTCATCGCAACCCATTGTGAGATGATTCCCATTGAGTGGGTCTGTCGGAGAGTGGCAACAGGATCATTCCTCAAGAGGAATCCAGGAGTCAAAGAAGGCTACCGCTTCACCCCCTTGAAGATGGAGATGTTCTTTAAAGTGAGTCGGAGACCTCGCCTTGACTGCCTACAATGGGTTTTCAGTCTTTAAGTGCCATAACTTGGCGTGGCCCAACGTCAAATCCCATCCATCTTTATGTAATCAGCTGCTTTCTGATGTAGGATGACGCCAACAATGATCCCCAGTGGTCAGAGGAGCAGCTGCTGGAGGCCAAATTCTCTCTTGCCGGGCTCCCCATCGGTCAGTGCGAGGTGGACATCATGAATCGCAGCACCGTGGCCATCTTTGAGATTCTGGAGAAGGCCTGGGCCACTCAGAACTGCACGCTGGTGGACATGAAGGTATGCTACGCAGTGCCTCCCTCTGCTGGTTAATCTGGTACCCTAGTGTGACCGCTGAACTCTGGAGCTGCTTCTTAATATAGGGGGATTATCTTCCTTTGCTTATAGATCGAGTTTGGTGTGAATGTGAAGACTCAAGAGATCGTCCTTGCCGATGTGATCGACAACGACTCATGGAGGCTGTGGCCAGCTGGAGATCGGAGCCAGCAGAAAGACAAACAGGTAAGGACTTCTCTTTTTGTCTTTCTATTTCACCTTGACAAGAATTTTGATAAAAGCAGAAGCTTGTTTTTCTCTTTCTAGGTGTACAGAGACCTTAAAGAAGTCACCCCTGAGGCAATGCAGATGGTGAAGAGGAACTTTGAGTGGGTCTCCGAAAGGGTCAAGGTACACTGAACCTATTGTCTCAAGTCACTCTTTATCAGGACAGGCTTCAGGCTTTCATTTGCTTTTAATCAACATGTCTTAACAGAAACACTCATCATGACTGAGTTATCTGAGCTGTGTTGCTCTTTGTTTTAATCATGTACAAATCTTAAACTCTTAATCCATGAAGTGTGTGCTGGGTTTCTTTTTCATGCAGTAATATTTTTATCATTCAAGATTGTTTCTACAAACATTCCCTAAAGTGACTCATGTAAGTTTGTTGAAAAGGAAATGGCACATTTTGTTATCGTAAAAAAAAATAAAAGTACTTCATGAGCACTTAGATGCACTTTTTCTTTATTACACTGTGGTTTTCTGCTACAGCTTTATTTGGTCTGGTGTAACCAGTAGCTTAGGAGTCTAATATTAGTGTATGTTAGAAAACTTTGTTATGTAACCGATATTAGTGGGTCAGTTCACTGTCTCGAAGATTTTCTCTACATGTGCTTCTCTTGCATTTGAGCATTTCTCGTTGTCACAGAGTGGCAGTGGCCACTGCTCAGCTGTAGTTACAGAGTCTTGCTCTAAGTGGACATCCAAACTTATAATGGTGATGTGTTTCTAGCTGCTGCTGGAGTCCACGGCCAGCGGCAGGGTGGTGGTTTTGATGGGCTCCATTTCGGACATGGCTCATTGTGAAAAAATCAGGAAGGCCTGTACCTCGTACGGGATTCCCTGCACCCTGAGAGTCACTTCAGCTCACAAAGGTCCAGATGAAACACTCCGCATCAAAGCAGAATATGAAGGTGTGTTTTCGCTTTTAACATGAGCTGATTTGTTCCCCCCCTTTCCCTTTTCTCCCTCTCTAAAGAAGTGAGGATTTTATTATTGATCATGTCACGTGTATGCTTTTCCCCAGGTGACGGCGTACCTACTGTGTTTGTGGCTGTCGCCGGCAGGAGTAACGGCCTCGGCCCTGTGATGTCTGGAAACACGGCGTATCCCGTCATCAACTGCCCACCTATCACTCCAGACTGGGGTGCGCAAGATGTCTGGTCATCCCTCCGTATGCCAAGCGGTAAGCGAAGAACTTCCTGTATTATGTCTTAAACTGTAAGTCACACGTGAGTTTATGCATGATAGTAACTGAGCTCCCCCCACAGGACTTGGCTGCTCCACAGTCCTTTCCCCTGAGGCCTCTGCTCAGTTTGCCGCGCAGATATTCGGGTTGACCGATCATCTGGTGTGGTGCAAGCTGAGGGCCTCCATCCTCAACACCTGGGTGTCTCTCAAGCTGGCTGACAAGAAGTTACAGGCCTGCAGCCTCTAAGGTGGCTAAAGACCCCTTTTGAGCCCAATGTGGCCTTCTAGGGCTTCACTGCCTGTCAATGTCATGTCCATTCCATTAAAAAAGAAAACGATTAAAAGCGTCTTTAATCAAAGGCTTCGGTGGTTGTTTAATTCCATTTTAAAAGGTCTGTTTCTACACACCAACTTTAAGAAGAATTTCACTTATTCTCTTTCTGGTGGAGTTACATGACAAGACTGATACAGCTCTCATAATTGTCTGTAAAATGTGAAGCTTCAGCCACTTATCTTTGCATAAAGTCTGGAGACTGCAAGTAAAAACCAAAGCCAAGAAATAGTCTGACGTGAATCTTTTGTTTGTTTTTCTCCACCACCATGATATTTTTATTAAGGTGGAGAAGGCTTTGAACTAGTATTAAGGTTATTGATCTTTGTGAAATACTGAAAAACATAAAATAAACCTAAGGTGATAAAATGGAGGACAAACTTGAACTAGTTTGTAGATGTGGGCTGTGGTGGAGTAGTTTGGATTTATGAAACCATGGCCCTGAATTGGTATTTTTCCAGTCACTGGTCAGCCTGTGATTTTATCATGCTGAACAGCAGTTGAGCTGATTATCTGCCATAAACGTGTTTTGTGGAACATTGACTTAATGTTGCTGTTAAAGTTACTCAACAAAATACAGCGATTAAGTTGAAAAACAGGAAAATGTTGCTCAAGGTTTGAAACGAAGCCTGTGAAGAGATTGGAAGTGGCTGCGGTGCATATGCTGCAAAAAGGGTATTAATAGCAGGAATGTCCTTCATGGCGTCATATTGAGTTTGCATTTTTACATTCAAACTCAACGCACACTTTACCAACAACTGCACTGCTTTAGACATTCAGTTGACTATCGGACCTCCTTTCCCTTATATTTGCATTTTCAACCATAGTCCTGTTTCTTCATCTGCTCAGTTGTGCAACCTCATCTCAGCCACAAGAGGGAACCTGAACCTTGTGCGAAATCCAAAATCTTAACCTTTCAATCTGTTCCAGTAGTTTGCAGCCAAGGGAATGAGTCAGAATATCATGCCACCATTTTATTTTTTTTAACTTCTATTATAGCACAGCTCTCCCTTTGATAACAAATGATGGGTATAACGACCTATGATGCACTAAATCTTTGTTCATGTGTGGGTGGAAGTGGGAGGATGGAAGTGCTGAGGGTAGCGAGTGATACAGATGAGTGCAGAGAAGCTGATATCTGACAAAATCCTCTGCATTTTAATTTGGAGTTGGGTTTTATGTTTAAAAATACAATTTGCTGCATAGGAATCATTCTCCCTATCTCTAAATCTACATGCAGCATGACAAGTAGAGGTATAGCCAAGGAGCTGAAATGGACAAAATGTGTATGTCTCAGTGATTTCAGGTCTCCTTGACAACCGTAACATGGCAACAATCACACTATATACAATAATCTGGCTTTCCTTCTCTGCTCCTTTTCTTATTGCCACACTGAGCTCTGCAAGTCCAGAGAATTTTTTATATCTCTTAATTCCCTTCCATCCTTGCTGGCATTTCACAGTTTTACTGCCTTCCCGTCCCCATGGATACAATAGCAGAGAGTAAATGAGGACAACATGAATCATCAGCGAATCGAACCAACTAATGAGTTCTGAATGTGTGTGGTCATAACTTTATCCTGGGCTTGAACTCTTGTTAAATGTGATGACTGCTTTCCTTTTCATTGTAATCAGCAGAATGTGACAGCTAGTTTAATAACAAAGCAGAGATGCAGAGACTTTCTCAAGACTCAAAAAAGTTATTTATTTAGCTCTGGAAGCCATGTATCACTACTATAGTTTATTTACATGTGTTCTACAACCGTATTTTATCTTCTCTTTGTTGTTTAGTCTTGTGTACAAAATTTCTATATCATCCTATGAATTAACATCATCAGTAACATTGTTGTCATTCTCCCCGTTTCCCTCTGCTGGATACACATGATCTCTCTCCCAGCATGGTCCTGCCATCGCTCTGGCATCTTCACACCTCCTCTGTTACATCTTTTTTGCTGTGTCACCTCCTCTTCCTCACTTTGTTGGTATACTACATCACTTTCAGCTACCTCTGTTAACAATCTAACCATTAATTTCCCCGAGGCGCCCAATCACAGCGCCCCCAGGTCGTGGCACGAGCGGGACTTCTGCCTCAGGAACTTGCCCACCTCTCGCTCGCGCGGGTACCGGGGCACCAGGCTGGACAGGAAACGTTTGGCACGGGAGGTGATGCTCTCACGTTGGCATCCACCGCTCATGTCCTCCGCGCTGGTCCCTGGGGGCCACGGGGACTGGCCCTTGGCTAGCCGTACAGCGCACTCTAGGAGCTCCAGAGTACGATGGTCCAGGGAGGCAGAGATCTCAAGATAGAGACAGTTGAAGAGTGCAGCGCTGGACATGGCCTCTGGGGGACAAGATGAATAAAGACGGATGTATTTAATTTTACATTTAGGGTGAGAGTGACCAAGTGTTAACTGCAGCAATGTTAGTTTCGTTGGAGTTAGTCTGCGGGCATTATTACAAAACACCATCTGATACCCCTTTATCACCATGACACAGAGTCTGACACTGAAACAGCTTTAAACAAACCATGCATGTAATGAGCAAGCCACAACGGGGTGAAAAACAGCTAGAGGTACACAATCTTACATTCTCGACTTATAAGGAGGTAGACAAATAAACAATCACTTTTCAGTACAGAACAGCAGCCCTGCAGTCAAAACTAATTTAGAAGTCGTATTCTTCGAGGAGGGGGTTATATTGTAGTATACTTTATACTTTATACTTTTTACTTTATACTTTTTACACTAGAACAATACATAACCAGGATTTTGTTTGGGTTTTTTTTTTGTAGGTATGTCATCTGCACCTTAACCGGAACTATGGTGCTCCACAGCAACCATTTTTACTCCTCAGCGACACCCTCAGTCAGTCAGCACATCATAAACAATGAGGAATCAATGAGGAAAGAACAAATGATACGAGATTAAGGAAAACAATAAACAAATATAAATAAATACAATTTACATAAAATATAGTCTCCAGTCCACTATGTTCTAGGTTCAGGGTAACCAGTCATCAGCAGCCAGACCATATTATGTATCATGTTGCTCTTGTAGCTGGGGTTGTGAGAGGCATCGTCCACTCAAAGGAGCACTTGCTCCTTACAAGCAAGATTTTCAGGTCTGCAGCAAGTAATCTAGAAAAGGTGACCAGACCTTCAGGATCAACATCATTTCATTTAAACATGCAGTGCAGTCACAGTGGAAGCTCTCCTCCTGCTTTATCTGTAGTTGTGATTCCCTTCGTACTCCCACACACAGAAGCTGAGACAGACATTTACATTTTCACATATTTCACCCTACGTTAGTGTTTACTGACAGAGAGAAAGAGCTGAAAATGGAAAAACACCAACTGTGAAGGTGAAACAACAATAAAACAGGTGAGGAAAAGGGCAATATGGTGACGATAAAAGTGGACGTTCACCTTACCTTGAGAGGTGACCTCACGCGTGCGTACGAGGTCACTCTTGTTACCGACGAGGATGATGGGAGTTTGGGGCTGAGTCTCCCTCAGGAGAAGTCGGAGTTGAGCAGTGCGGTGGAAACTACGCCTGTCAGTCACTGAAAACACCAGAACACACACCTCACACAGCAGAGCTGACAGGTCCTGAGGGACGGACAGAGGGAGACACACAGTATGTTGCAATACTGCATTTAAATAAAAGGAAAAATGAAAGTCATTGTGTCTTTGTGTCATAGCACATACTAAAACACACTGTAAAGCAGTCAAGTGTGAGAACATCATCAAATACGAAAACTACCAGGAATCATGAAGAATGACAGTCAAACCAAATCTTTTATTTCATATTGACTTGTAAACACTCCATGGTATCAAATCTATCAGAAAACGGACTCTTTTTTGTTTGTGCGTAGAGACTGAACACAAACATTTTACTTTTCACTGCTCTCATGAATATTCTTGTCAAAGCCCTATGTGAAGAATGTTAATAGAACAGTGGACGTCCTGTCTGTAGAAACAGCAGACAATTGAGTGCTCTATCTAAAATCCCCTGTGGTTTAGTGAGAAATTACTACTGTAGATAGCACTGACTGCAGTACACCTCAAATTCTTGCTGACACACACATACACTCATCCTCTCTAAGCAAGAGAGACAAAAATAAGAATAAAATCTCCCTTCGTGGAATCCTTCATACTGTAGAAAACCTCAGCCTGTCTTTAGTTGGAGCTGCCTTGTGTCACTGACGTTTCATTTAATTTTGATTAAGTGGAGAATTGAGCACAGACCAAAAGCAACTTTTGCACTCTAATGATAGACATCGACATAATACTATAATTATAATATAATAATAATTATTACAGTGTCTCTCACAACAAATATAACTTATTATACAAAGAGTAACACACAAGAATCCCTACATCAAGACACAATGTGTCATGAGTTTTATTTCACACATCCACCTAAATCAAAAACAGTAATGCAGTAATTTGGCACATCTGCTCTGTGGGCAGCTCTCTCTCTCTCTCTCTCTCTCTCTCTCTCTCTCTCTCTCACACACACACATCCACACACAGATGCCTCTGAACTGCACTCAAGGGAAAAGAGGAAAAAGGGTGCAAAACAACCTGATAATAAGCTTTCCTCTGTCAACCAGATGCAGATGCAGCAGATTTATTATCCTCTTTTTGCCACAGCATTTCTCTGAGCATGGCATTAATTTTTGTTATAGTGCTGTCCAGATATACATTGTGAACACATAGAATATATTACATGATTGTTCACGTTTTTGGTGTTTTACCTCTTTCATTTAAGAATACATTTTCTGCCCTGTGCATGCTGGGATACACTCAAGTTCAAATTAATGTATGAATGGCTGGACTCATGGATGCTGTAGCATCAGCGAGAAATCCAGTTGCTGTTTTCCCAACTTATCTCCTGATAAAGCACATTATTATTGTATGCTGTTCACAAAGGGCTTCAAATTAAGAAAATAAAATTACTGAAACTGAAAAGGAAGGCCTACATATTTAGCTCCTTCTTAAAACAGTCCCAGGATTCGGCAGCCCTCAGGACCTGTGACATGAGCACATACATACATATACACACACACACACACACACCACAGTGAAATGCCAGAAAGCAGCTGAGCACACTGTATATTGAAGGGCTCAGTGGCCTAATGAGGGAGCAAGGAGCAGGGAGTCTGGGAACAGGGAAGTGTTGCACGGCTCACCTGTCTCCAGTTGTCATAGATAATGATGGTGCTCTCCTCGTCATCCACGGTGACTGTGTGCACATAACCTTCCCCTAAGGACAGGGAGAGCCGCAGTTAGGTCTCAGATGGGACATGGGTGCTGTGATTTATTTACCTGCTGCTCACAGTGAAAGCAACGGCACTGCAGTGTGCCTCTCCACTGCAATATGCTGCTGTGCGTTAGTCCAGTCAAACACGCAGCTTTGTACCTTCAGAATCCACAGATGCAGTCCTGTCCATGTCCCCAGCGAGGGCGATGGCCAGAGAAGACTTCCCCACGCCGTTCTGCCCCAGCAGGGCAATTCTTAAAGGCCCGTCAGGTCTACCCTCAACAGCCACAGTTGGAGTGTCATCCAAGGCTGGGCTGAAGCTGATTGGTGGAGCAGAAGGTCCAGCTGCAACTGACGTCCAATCGCAGTCATCGTGGACAGCTTCTTCTCGTCTAAGCTGGTGCTTAATTGGCAGAGGAGTGCTTCCTCTGCGAACAGTCGGGGTGCTGGACAGAGTCATAGTGTCACACTGGAGGAGAGAGGAACACGGAGGGACACTAGTGTGTGTTCGGATATGGTGTTTCTCATATAACACTAAAATAATAACACTAAATCTCATATAACACTAAAAAAGCCAGAAACCACTCAACTTGCACAATGGTGTGATCCTCCAGCTATTTAGTATTACTACTGCACCTCCATAAAGTCAAAGGACGTGCAAGAGACTGAAGCAGAGACATCCTGCCTTTTAGCTTCAAAATCATTGGATCCTACAATCCTACTGTGATCTTATGAGCAAACATCTGGCTATTTACACACATAAGAGCAATATTATCATTCATTTGTCATGTTTGTGTCCAAAGGATGATTGTAAGTTCAATATTAACTTATCTTTTAGCTCAGTTTTTGGTCTCTTCCAACTCTTGAGGGAAATATCTGTCTCCTTAGCTGCTAAATGCTCCACTATGTTCACCAGTTATTTTCTATCTTTGACTGTCGTTTGGTTCTGCGTAGCACAAAGTGGGTTTTTAGAGCTTTTCCAACGTAAAATAGCTGCGGGGGAAAATTACGCAATGAAAGCGTGAGAGTAAACCACAGCGTAAACGTTAAAGTTTTGGGTCGAATAACAGCCATGGAGCTGCGTAGAGCTGAGGGGAACTAGAGTCAGGTGGTAATTCTGTGGGTCTGTCAAGGCGAGCAGCGCCTTTCACACTGTCATTAATAAAATGTTATTGTAAAAATACTGACTAAGGCCGTTAATGACACAGATATTTATTCCCCAATTAGCCAAAGGTTGAAATTGGTCAATTAAATGAGAATGTAACTGAAATGCAAGTCCCTGCACCACCTCCTACCTAAAACATAGACACCCACACACACCCACGCACACTCACACTCACACACACACACACACACACACACACACTGGCAGCTCAATAAAAGCCTCCAGAATATCCCACCACTTTGCCTCTAACCTGATTGGCTAATTGCTGTAAACATGCTCCTGGATATTTGAGGTGTTAGCCCGGTGCACGCTACCTTGGCCGCTCTCTCCTCGGTGTTGAGCCTGTCTTCGGGCACATCTGTCGGCATCTGCAAACTGAAATCAAGCCACCGGGAATAAGGATTCCAAAAGACACAGCGCACCCCCCCCCCCCCCACACACACACACACACACACACACACACCACCACCCTCCTCCTCACCCCCCCTACTTCACTCACTTTACGAACCCAAGCCTGAGCGGCACGGTATGATCTCTCACCTGTCACGCGGCTCTCAGCAACTATAAAGTAAGCGCGTTCTCTCTCTCTCTCTCTCTTCCCTTCCTCGTGCGCGCTCTCTCTCTTTCCGCCTCTCTCTCTCTCTCTCCTGCTCCCTTTCACTCAGTTTACGTCTCTTTCTACCTCTCTCTGCTCTCACTGTCTCCTCAGGTTAGGTCCCAGGTCCAGTCCTGCGGTCGGCGCCGTCATTCATCACCGCTCTCCAAACTGACTGTGACTCACTGACTTGACGCTCCTGCAGAGGAGAAGATGAAACCAGCTGCCCCGAGGACTCGCGCGCTGTTGAGCGTCTGCTGCAGGTGCGTGCAGCTCAGTGGTGAAAGAGTGGAGCTGCAGGAAGGCAAGGCAAGGAGCAGCACTGTAAAAAAGATGCTCGGTGTCACGAAGCTCACTCATTGACCTCTGGAAGATGGAGGCGATGCGAGAACTGACCGCTAGGGGACAGCAGAGCACAAGTCTTCTCCCGCACTAATTGGCTTTGTTTGTGTGTGTGTGTGTGTGTGTGTGTGAGAGAGAGAGAGAGAGAGAGAGAGAGAGAGAGAGAGAGTCCTTGGGGGATATGTTTTTAAATTTGCCATTTGGGTATTCCCTTGGTAGAAAGGGTCATGACAACCTACGTACCCGGCTGCCAAGTCTACCAGTCTGTCTCTCTCCTCTTTTCCCCTGCGTCCCGATGAAGACACATGTGACCTTTCTTAGTGACTGGCTCATTTCCATTTCATGATATCATGTCATTTCTAGCCCCCCGATCCAAGGAGTGTATTTGGACATGTTTTCTGTCAAAATGTGATTTGGCCATGAGCGGTGGTGCGTCCCTCCCACACAAAGCCACAATAGACTCCGGCAGTGAGCAGCCAGGGCGCTATTATAGCCCTAATCCTGCCCCTATTATACAGGCCAGAGAGAGAGCGAGAGACACAGAGAGGGAGGTAGAGCTGAAGATGAGGTCATCCCAAACAGTGCACACCCAGGGTCACTGCCTCACTATAGAGGGACAGAGATAAAGAGAGGGCTGGAGCACGGCAGGGCGAGCTGCAGAGAAAAGCCTGCGGAAGACTGAGATGCTCAGATAGGTGAATGAAAGAGAGATGAGGTTAAAACCTGTGGGCAAGGTGCACTCAAACACAACACCGCGTGACAGGGATGGTAAAGTACTTTGTTTATTTCATATGTATATGAAACCACACTACAACAGGAGCAGGAAACCATGATATTGGCCATCATTTTTGTAATAATGTTAATTCTAATCACAATTGGATAAAATAATAAACTGTAAGAAAGTAAAAATACACGCTAATTGAATAAAACCAGTAAAATAATTAGAATCAGTACATAAATAAACAATAAATACTGAATAAATAAGTGAATAAATAAAAGAACAATTTATTGAACCTACACCCAAACAAAATAAATAGCTCTAATGCATGAACCCTGGCAATGATTTCATGGGACAGTTAAGAGGGTGTCTCCACAAAGAGAGTTTTTGCATTTTATTTTTATCCCTGCACCGTTAATTTTCTGTTGCATCCGAAGCCCACAGTACCCGAGCCCACAGTGACCAGCTCTGTGGTGCCGCATGTTGTGAAAATTTGGTGATCGTCCTTGTTACAGAGGTGTTCAGTCTGCCCCAAAAATAACTTCTCTAGTCTGGAGAACTGGACACAACCACACAAATCATGCCACACTCTTTACGCCTGCTGCGATGGGTTTCTTTGTCTCTCTCACCATATGCAGTTGCTGTAGTCAAGCACACCACCAGCTCCACTTCTTTGCATGTAAATACCCATTTGTTTTAGAGCAAACAGCAAGTCTTTCCTGTCGCATGTAATGACTGAAAGTCGCCATTAATAACTAGCAAAAGGTAGATTTCTTTGCTAAAACACAAAAGCAATATCCCCACTATTCATTTAGCACAATCACTGGAAGATTCCCATGAAAAGGTATCCTTGTACATTCTTTAATCTATGATTATTAATCTTACAAAGAATAACAAGTCTTGGTGAGCTTGAACACTTTGGTAGGCAACTGTGAAATGTTAGCTGGCAAATACAACTGCATGCCGTGGATACTTTATCCAAGCCCATACCACTCCACATCCAGCACCACTGCACTACTCAGACCTCTGCAGCTTTAGCAGCTTATTATAAAAAAATCTACAGTTTGAACCTCAACCACTCATTCGGAGAGTACATTGCAGCTATATAATATTGCATAGATAAACTCAGCAGTGTCAGGGACTATTGGTAGGTTTTAATGCAAGATAAAGCTTTTTTTGACCCACTGTTGCTCTAATATCACAATCAAAAGATCTGGCAGAGCTCGCAGCCCGTTTTGTGGAACTATCATTCACATTGAAGGAAAACTTGAGTCAGTGAAGCAGCCTAGAGCTGAGTCTAACCCTATGAATTAACAGTCAATTCCCCTTTAATCATTCAAGGGATTTCACAGTTGTATAGCCCCCAAACTGCCTGCCAATGTCTCTCTTTCACTTTCTCTCACAAACACACGCACGCACGCACACACACACACACACACACACACACACACACACACACACATCCTTGTTTTCTTTCCCAAGTCTGATTACTCATCATTGGTTGTTGCTCCATGTTGGCTGGTCTTGTTACTCATTCCTCTGTGTGTGTGTGTTGTGTTTGTTTTGTTGTTGTTGTTGTTGTTGTTGTTTCTTCCTCTCCCTGTGGGCAAAGCTCAGAGGAAGTAGTCAGGGGGCGGGGAAGGTGGGTTGCTGGAGCGGGTCGGCGGGGCGTCGCCGCCGATGCCGTGGTTCGTGCTGAGGAGCTTCTCGTAGCGAGCCTTGTAGGCGTCTCTCTCCCTCAGCACTCGAGTCAGCTCACACTGTAGCTGCTCCAACTGAGGACGGGAAATAAAAGAAATAAAAGACAAGATTAGCATGTCTTTGTGCTTTGCACCACTTGTACACTTAATGCCACAATACTGAATTTATTCAGGTTTGTCCGAGTGTTAGACACTAGAAGTTTTCAACTTCTTTAAAGTCAGAATTTCCATATTAAACTAGATTTGAGTTGCGCGAGGAAATATCATCCTTGTCAGTAAGAGTCATAAATGTGTGTACCTGTTGTGTGAGCACGTGTTTCTCTGACTCCAGAGCGTGGCGGTGCTGTAAGCGCTTGTAGCGGCAGGACTGCGCGTAGCCGCGGTTCTTTAGCGTGCGCCGCTTCTGCTTCAAGCGCACCACCTCGTCCTTGCTCACGCCGCGCAGGTGTCGGTTCAGCTCCCGCACCGACAGGCTCACCAGCTGCTCGTCAGAGAAGCGCTCGTTCGCCCCGCACTGCCGAGCAGACGGAGAACACACAGAGAGAATATGCTGTTGCTCAATGTTAATTGGTAATGAGACACATGCTTGGAAAGGATCGGAGCGCGTGCAGTTGGATGAGTGTGAAACGGATTGATCCAAGATTCAGATTTAGATATACAAGTGTGATATGACTGGTGGACACGTGATGCGTTATACCGGGTGTGTGTCTGTCAAGGGGCATATTTTGGCACCACATGTCCATAATCTGTCATGTAATCTGACTAAGTGTGGGTGACAGTTATCAGGATTACGCACAGCAATAATAGCAGATATTATCATAAGCTCACACTGTGCTCCACATAGAGATCCAGCCAGACATCTTGATCGACCAGAACACAGATTACATAGTTTGCCAATTGAAATCACATTCAGAAAGTAGCAATCGAGGCTGAGTTTGATTAAATAGCAATTGCTTTTTGCTCTAAGGCATATTTGGTTATTTAAAGTGTTTCTTTATTAGACAATCATCCATGTAATTGGTTGAAAGATTAATAACTGGCTTGCGTTAATGTTTAAAGGAGGAGCTTTGAAATAGAGAGAGATCTACAAAATAAAGACACAATTAAGCCCCCTTTTTAGCATTAACAAGAAATACATAAACATTCAGCACATACTATAACGTCATTGTAAACTGATACAAGAATTTATTAATGTATAACTATAACTTCTCCTATGGGCAACCTATAAGTGGAGGTTGCTGTCTAAACAGATAGTAAATGACAATATTGTAAAACACAGTTATAATATAAAATACATGTTTTCATAGGATAAGTTATAATTGCTGACAAATACTGGACATTAATAAACTCTTATGAACACATTATAGCGTGTTAAAACCATGTACTGAACAGAGGGACGCTTGCGAGCTAGTTCAGGCAGTCAACTCGAGCTGCAATGCCTCACTCTCCACAACCACCTACCAAACACATCCTCCCAATGTGGTGGTCTTTTTGAGCTGCAAAATTTCCCATCTCTCCCTGTGCCTGTAAATGCCACTGCTGCCCTGCATCAGTACTACTGCTTGTTCTTCCAGGACACCACCCCCAGCATCCACCTGCAGGCTTTGACTAGAGGGTTTAAGATATTTGGTTGTCACTCCCTAATCTCTCTATGTAAACATATCTGCGGGGAGTGATGAGGTCGGAGACTAGACGGCAAACTCTAACGACGTTTCAAATGTGAGCTGAAATGTTTAGTGTCTATAAATGCTAAATGGGGGGGGGGGGGGGGGGGGGGGGTTATTTTTTAAAAAAAAAAAAAAATTTTTTTTTTTTTAAAAAAATTTTTTGCAAAAAAAAAAAAAAATAATTAGATTT
>JAVQJD010005047.1:0-45032 GCA_036023655.1 Nannoperca australis
CAGCCTTGAGGGGAACCGATGCTGATTGTCCGAGAGTCAGAGACATGCACTCCCAGCTTCACATGCTGCTTCCTGTCCGACAGGAAGTCTGTGATCCACCTGCAGGTGGAGTCAGGCACATTCAGCTGAGAGAGCTTGTTCTGCAGCAGAGCCAATATGATGGTGTTGAAGGCAGAGCTAAAATCCACAAACAGGATCCTCACAGGTTCCTGAGGAGTCTTGGTGCTGTAGGATGAAGTGGAGGGCCGTGTTTACTGCATCGTCCACAGACCTGTTGGCTCTGTAGGTGAACTGCAGTCGGTCCAGGAGAGGGTCAGTGATTGTTTTGAGGTAGGACAGCACAAGGCGCTCAAATGACTTCATTACCACAGAGGTCAAGGCGACGGGTCTGTAGTCATTAAGTCCTGTGGTCCTAGGCTTTTTGGGGATGGGTATGATGGGTGAGGTTTTTCCCTATATTTTCACGATATCACGTTGGTCCCTCATCACGTTGCTCCCTCTCTATAATAGCCAGGTTTCTGCTCTTCCTTAAATTGTGTCTGTTTGGAACAACTGTAAACACGTTTGATTGGACAACACATTATGCAAACTAGTTCTGACACACCATAACTCCCTATATAGTAAATAGGCAAATTTTCATTTCATTGTGTTGTTTTAAGAAATGTGCCTTACTTAACTGAAATTTTTAATATGAATCTTTCTGTAGTCACTTCAGTTTAACTCAATACAGGTTGAAAAGAGACAAAAGCTGAATTTTTAATCTCATTATATATTCAAACCTCTTAAATGAAGTCTTCAAATGAGCCACAACAATACCATGTATCCACTACATTGTTGTCTATCAGAAGTCAAACGGCGGCTTTCTAAAGAAAAACAATAGGCCTGCCAATTGAAAGCAGTCATTCTACGGTCTTGAAGGAGGCCCTGTGTTACCACATCTAGTTTTGTGAGACCTGTCTGGAGCTCAATTCACAGTGTCTGAAGGTCTTTCATGTCCCTGGGCCTATCATTCTAAGCTGGGAAACAGGAGCTAAGGGACCTTCAACTTGCAGTACCCCAGCCCGGCTTCCCTGCCCTCAAACCCCTCCTACTCCTGCCTGCCGTACTGGCCCTCTCAAAGGAGTCTTTCAGTATTGTGTTGAGGCCCAGATCCAGGTCAATGGGAGCCTAGAGATTTAGAGCTGCAGTCTGAGTGGGAACAAATGGTTTGTTTGGTGAGCGGTCTGAAGTAGCTTTAGAACTTCCATCAGACCGAAGGTATTGCTGACTTCAGTATTTAGTATTACTGCAGCAGAATTAAAATGACTGTGATGACAGAGGCACAGGTTCCTGCTTTAAATCCTACCGCTTGGTCACAGGCAGTGGTTGGGTCGAGGTCCTCAAACAAAAGTTCATGTAATCTTTTTTTTATTTTTTATATTGCAAAACTTATTCAACACGTCTCAACAAAATGCCACAAAATGTCCAAGATAAATTAAAGCTGGTGACACCTGCTGTGGCATTTAAAGAAACACAATTATTCTGACCTACGAGCGACTGGCATTTAAAAGAAACACATTTGCACCCATCAGTGAAATTACTGCAGCCAATCCGATTAAAGAGACATATGAATGTATCCAGCATGGAGTAAAGAAACCAATTTAATTGCCACAAGTACCGTCAAGGCTGAATCAGTACTGGTCCATCAGTCATGCTCTTGTTTTGATCTGTCCAAATGGAGGAATGCCTCTGAATGTGGAAGGTCGTATCCTTGTGCAGGATGTGCTTTGTTTTGTGCCCCATCTGCCCTGAGTGGCAGCTCAGCTTAATTTGGGAGACATCACCCCTGTACTCTATCTCTGGCTGTCTCTGCTCAGGCCTTTGTGTGAGTCCCAGCCACTGATTGGGCTGTATAATGTGACTGATGTCCTCTGGGCAATCTGCTGTTGGGACAAGGACGTGCTCAGGTGATCCAGAGGCTGATTGGCGCCAGGCTAATGGAGAGGACACCATGACCTCTGAGGCAGTCAGGTGCCAAACCAGCCTCTTAATTATGCATCCGGACACTCGCCTGCCGCTGGAACCAGTCTGCCACCGACTGCGTGGCGTCTAGACATGTGAACCCCTAAAAATTCACTAGCATCACAGGCTCACAAGTCACTGCATCTCTCTCTCGCTCTGTGTGTGTGTGTGTTCATGTATATGTGTGTGAGAGTTTTGAACCATCTGGTCTCAGGCTTAACTGTCTCTCTGCGCTTTGTGTGAACATCAGAGCAGGGGATACTTCACCACTGCTCATAGGTGTGTGAAATGTTCATAGATCCCTGAGTTAGGATTTCATGGCTGAGCAATGTTGGACAGCTGATCACAACATTTTTCTCTCTGTCACCCTCTTTCTTTCCTTCTTTCTTCATCCTCTTGCTCTGTCCATGCGGATCACAGTTTCTCCTGCCATTCTTTATATTTAGCAGATATTGCCTGACCTGTATAGCAATGCCTTTCACACTGTTATCCTTGTATGGAGAAGCAAGCAAATATTGATGTTTTTACTGCTTTGTCCACTCTCCTCCTTCTCCTCATAATCAGCCACCACCATTTCCTCACAATCCTACCTTATCTCTCTTTAATTGGCCTTCTGTATGCTTGATCTACCCCCTCCCCCTTTGTCTCTGTCCTACATCTCCTTATTTGTTTTAGCTTCAGATGGTCTGGTAGATAGGCTAATTTCGAGCTCCTTTTGCACCTACTGTAATCATACAGGCCCAAGGAAGCTGTGTTCTGTTGTATTATGTAGTTCAGTATACGTGTGTGCGTTTCTGTGTGTGTGTGTGGCCTATTTGATTTTTGCATTTTTAGAGGCACGGCCTGCCAACCCTACTTTTTTTTAGATAGACAAAGCCTTGTTTTGGATGAGCCATGTTTATCGTTCATGCTGACACTGCTTTTATGACAGAATGACTAATGAGTACAATCTCATCTGTGTCTGTTTGTGTGTGTGTTTGTGTGTGTCTCTGTGTGTGTGCACGCGTGTGTGGCATTAAACAACAGCAATTGGCAGCATTCTAAAAGTGAAATGTATGATTAAAAATGAGAGCGGTATGCCTGTGAATGAAGGGTAACAGAAGGACATTGACTAGCCTGCATCCTACATACCTTTAGTGAAGGCTTTTCTGAAAGACGTCTATTGCAAAAATGTATTAATGTGAGCACACAGCATTAGGTTAATGTTGGCATCATCTAACTATTCATCTTTGGCTAAAATGATTATTATTGTGTACCAAAAATAAATCCCAGTCTTTTTTTCATGATAGCATGATCTCTTGGTCAGTCACACATAAAGTATCAAGTCTGCCTGTCTGTATTGCACTTAAATTCACAATGTAGACATTGACAACAATTCAAGAAATGAATGGGCGTGGGTCAAAGTCACTCAGACATTACCATAAATAAAGAAAATAATGTTCTTGCGGCTTCACTTTGAATAGTGTTTAAATGTAATAAAATAAGAATCATGTGCTCTCAACAAGATAGAAGGAGTAGTGCACATATTTGGGAGTATATATCTTTGAAGCACTTTTTGAGGAGACGAGTTTTCAATTTATAGCAGAAGATTGAAGATGTCTCTCCAGCACTGAGCTGAATGGGAAGGTCAGCCCAACAATGAGGATCCAGAGAGCAAAAGAGTCGAGGCCAGGTGAATTGAAAACCACGTTGCCACAAGTAGACAGAGATAAGCGCATGGTAGTATCAGAGAGCTCCATGTATTGTACAAACATGTCATATAAATGCATATTATTTGATTATTTTTGACACTGGTTTTTCTTAGGGGTTGTACTGGAGGAGAGATAAGGGGTATGTCGTAATGTCTGAAGACATCTGAAGGTCAATCACGTACCTCGTTCCCAGACAGGATGATGTCATCAAGGAGGAGGAGGGTTAACAAGGCCTAGCATTGGCTGTGAACTGAAATATGTTTCAGTTTCCTTTATACTCAACAGTCTTTGGCACAGCATAACAATAGATTATGGTTTTATATCACACAATTAATCTGTTGGGTTATAGAACTATAGAAAATATTAACTAGACTGCGGGTACAGCAGAGAAGTCGAGTCTTGTGTAGCTCCTGAAAGTTCATCCATAATCTCCTGGTTTCTAATATTAACCCAAAGCCAGCTCTCTAAGAGAGGCATAGGACGGGAAGATATACTAACAAAAAGTTTTACCTACCCAAAAATAAGGCCCATAAAAATAGTCAAAAACAGCAGCACATACAAAGTATTTGTGTACAGTCGCTGTTGCTTCACATTATTTGCAAATTTAAAGTGCTCTGCACACTGGGGGTGCACAAAGATTAGAAGGTAACTGCCACCCAGGGAAAGCAGAAATAGCAAAGTCAAAAATTCACAGCACTACTGCAATGATTAAGGTGAAAGAGCAACAAATGCCTCTAAGGGATTTAGAAGCAGTTTAATCATCATAACAGTGAGCATGTATTTTAACAAGTGTATGCCAAAGGAAGTATCACACAATGAGACATGTGAAACTATTTCAGCCAGGGGACTTCTGTCTGACATGTAAGCAGCTACAGCGCATCTCATCCAGAGATTCTGAGTTCTGCCTGTTTTCTTTCACATGACCTGTGCGTGACAGTGAAAATGATCTGTTGATAATCATATTGACATCAAACCAAAAACATTTCATCTTTCAGTTTCAGTCTCGATATCTATATCTGTAGAATATGTCAGACATACAAAAATCAAAAAAATATTTTTTTAACTCCCCAGTTAAAATTGAGCAAAAGCCTCTTAACCTTTTTCTGTCTAAACTAAATATAAGTGAAATTGTAGTGAAAATAAATGAGACATTCTATTATTGAGGGCCGGTATTATAGAAAAACTGTGTGGACACCACATGTGTGCGAGTTGCAGCAGTTCAGTGAGGTAGCCGTCACGCACAGGTAGAGGCGTAATGTGGAAGTTTGTTTCATCAGTAAAAGTATTTGTTTTCTTTACAGTCTTGTTGAGCTTTGATTTTACAACTTGTTTACCATGATCCCTAAAAGCTGCTTGCTCATGATTTCCAATGCTATCTATGAAGGTCAGATGAGTCAATCTGCAGTTTTGTAGGTTGTCCAATAGTTGGTTGGAGCTTTTCATTTATATGTTCAATGTTTTATTTACTGAAGCCTTCATTTATTTTGTGTTAAACCTATAAAATAGTTTAACCCACATTAAAGCCTTGCAATAACATTTGCAGGTTTATTC
Organism: Nannoperca australis; assembly: GCA_036023655.1. Lineage (NCBI taxonomy): Eukaryota > Metazoa > Chordata > Actinopteri > Centrarchiformes > Percichthyidae > Nannoperca > Nannoperca australis. The sequence continues at coordinate 5,244 of JAVQJD010005047.1, forward strand.
CCTTACAGAAGTCATCTTAATTGACTGCTGCACACATTAAAATGTAATTCTAAAGTTTTACTTACACAAAGGATTTGTTTTCTTATTTCATAACAACCTAAATCACAGAGTGCAATGTTCACTTAATGCTCTGCACTCAGTTCAAGAGTTTGCACCCCTTCCCAGTTTCTCTGGTTTCACTGGTTCAATGAAACCCAGGACTCAGCACTAAACCCATTTAAAAGTGTTCTGCTGTCCATTTGTTGTTGGTGTGGATATTGCTTCAGCCTGACCTCTCTCCTGGAGGGAGCTCTCCATCCACTTAGAAAACACAGAATGTAGAGATAAGCAGACTCCCACACATTGCAAAAAGCTAAGCATATCCCATATGGCTTATGTAGTGAGAATGGCAGATGTATTTTCTGACTGTTCAAAAAGACACAGAACCATACGCTCAAATGGAGCCAGCATTATCTACATTACTCCACTGTCCACTTCTCTCTTGGTTTCCAGGGTTTCTGTCCTTCAGTCCGCTGGTTCATATTTCACTCAGATGAATATAATATGGTGCAGATTAGTTAATCCCAGCAACTATTTCACTATTTGTTACCTTTTTGGATGTCTGGCCCAGACTCTGATATCTGACAGCAACCTTTTTACTACTGTTGTTTAAATGCTTTAGACTTTGGGTCACCGTTACTAATGGGACATTTTTGTGTTGCACTTTGTACCTAAGCTGAAACTCAAAACCCTCAAGGCAAATAAGTAATGAGCAATGACATGGTAGGTTAAGACCCCCCATGACTGAAAGCACAAGATCAGGCCCTGCTAAAACACTTTCTATTGTGCTTTCCCAACTCCGTCTCCCTCTAAGTGCTCCCACTGTCTAAATATTGACAGATTACTAAGGGGAATGGTCCGCCCATCCTCTTTAAATTTCAAATGAGGTTGGATTAATGACATCATCCAATAGATTGGATGCCGGATGGCCATACAGTTTAAGGGACATTCTCTATATGGAATCACAAAAGGCAAATGTAGGGACATTTTTTTGAAAAAGACAATTAAAGGAATAATGTTGAGCCAATAATATTATATATATAATATTTTACTTAGTTTCCTAGAATTCCTTTCTGCTTGAATAAGGGGAGCCCATTACTGAAACATCCATCTACTCACCCATCCAACCATTTACAAGAGCCGTTATTTCTCTTCAGGGTCATGTTGATCTGACTCTAATTCCAACATGCATTAGGTGAAAAGGATGTGAATACATTTTCTTTTGAAATGCTCACAGCATTAAAAGTAGCATTTAAAAATTCAAAAGCAACCTCCCTTTCAAGAAACACTGGCCCAATTTTTTTCTGAATAATCCACAAACACACTGTAAGCAGTTTTCATAGGGACTATTTCCTCAGTAGAAAGTAGTTTCAAATTCAGAATTTTTGCAGCAGACTACAAATCCTAAAACATATTGTATTGTTTTTATTAGAGACATTTGTACGAGTAAAAATCATACATTTATTTTGGTAGTGGCAACGCAACTTGCTGCTTTTCTTATGGTTTGTCTGCTCTGTATTTACCAGTATGTAGCTTCACATTTAACTGTAACATGACTATTTCACTCATTACTCACTGTCTAAATATAGTAGATAAAAAGACGTCAGTATTATTAAGCCTAGTCACTATTCCAGTTACCCCCTAAAGCACACAGACAGTAGGCATGTCTTGCAAGCTCATAAAATCGTGCTTTAACATAGGCATATGGTGATGAGGATGTTGGTTGGAACTTCAGTATGTATTGTGCAACCATGCATTATGAATTGCTTTAGTACCCCATCAGTGCTGGTGTTTTGAAATACAGCACTTGTGTGCAAAAGAGTTTCTTCTGAGAGCCAACGTCATCGGTAGAGACAAAAATAACGCACATAATCTGATTCAAATATTTATCCTCGGGGGACACAGGAGGAAGTGCTGCACTGCTCTCTGGCACCACTGGAGTCCTGATGAAAGCACTCCTCCATTTGGCTCCATCCCTCCATAATACTATCTTGTCCTTTCCAGATTCGTCATATGTATATACAAATTTGTTGTAATGGCACTTGTTAGCTTCTGCTGGCAGATATCTTGAAGTTTCCTGCTACAATTGTACATTAAATTGAACCCTATCAGCAAAGTAGGATTTTAGATGAATGATAACTAAAACTGGTAAATCAATTAGAAATACATGAGAAATCGGAGAAAAACCCACAAGGTTGCATTCAAGGACAAGTGAGCATCAGGGATGCTGCACATATTTGGTCAGGTGTGTGTCACTCTCTCTCTTTCTTTTATTCTCTCTCTCTCACACTCACACTCACCTCTTTTCCAAAACCAGGCCAATCTCTTTCTGTCTGTGGAGATTGAGCTGCTCATTACAGCCTGTTAATTACATTGTTCTCTAAAGGGATGACAAGTTAAGCCACTCTCTTTTCCTGGTTGGGTCTGAGGCATGGAGGCCGGTCTAAAAGCTAATGTCTATAATCCATAGGGTGGAAGGACACATTTCTGTTGTCATTAGTCATCAATAAATCCAGCTATCGGTTAGTGGAAAATAACTCTCTCTCCATCTTCTGCCAACTACTTGAAGAATATTAGGAAACTTAACTGTATCCCTGCACAGCACTTCAACTCTGTGGTCTTTCCACACCTTCCCTAACCTCAGCATCCATCCCCCACTCTCCCGTATGCCCTGCTCTATTACAGCATGAACAAGGACATAATTGCAATTTAACACAGTTACAGACACAGAGGAGAAATGGGAGTCTTGTGGGAGCCTGATGACTGTGTTTTCCTGGTCCCTGGTCTTCGAGGCCTCCTCCCCTGGCGAGTACAATACAGCCTACATGGAAGCACTGATCTCTGTATGACTGGACTATCACAATGTTTTTAATGGGCTTTTTGGAAAATGTGTTCGTGTTTGTGCTGCAAAAAGGTACATCAGGTTATAGCTCTACTACTTCCTTTTGCTAATTCTTTGTCAGTTTGTGATCTGCAGTGCCCCACATCATACCCCTGGTATGCTGTACAGGCACTTCTACATTTTACTTTTTGGTGCCCCATTACTTTTTCTTGTGCACCTGCACTTCTCACAAGCTTTTAAACACTGCATGTTACCATCAGAACATGCTTATGTTACTGCCTGTTTACTTACACTCTCTTTTTGTTATCATGTTATGATGATGTTTGGAAAAGGTCAAATGATGCATCTGTTTACCCTAACCTTTTACCAAAAGCTTTTAATTAGTGCCAGCACCAGCATATGGCTTTGTTTGTGTGAATGTGTGTGTTTGTGGGTGTGTAAGGCATGTACAGATGGGTGACAAATTAAAGGAGAAAACCTACCATTAGCCTCCACAACCGCTTTAATAGTCCTTGCCACAGGTTCTCCAAGTATGTGGGGTGAAACTATTCTACCTAAAGATATTCCCTCTTTTGGTGGTTTCTAAGAGCTGGTGACTGTAGCCTATATAATTTTCATTCCCATCAAACCATCCAGTGACCCCTCATGCAACCTCTTAGAAATTATGTTTATATATACAAGTAATTTGCAATAGCAAATAGTTTTTTGAAAGAAATGTAATGCTGTCCGAATAATGTTTTATTTTTTGCCAACATAATGACAAAATGTTTCAAACGAAAGTATCTTCCAAATGCAAATCAGCCAAACATCCACTGGCAACGTATTCCATTTGTTATCCATACCATATCTGCTCTTGCAAAACAATCTCGGATTGTATAGCAGCATGATTCATTCATTATAGTTACGTTTAAGCACTCCAAGTACTTGGTTAAGGTTAGAGAAACGTTTTGTATGACCAACATACCCCCATACCACCTCCATACAACTTGCCTGCTGTACAAAATGTTGCACTTGGATCACTAGAATTTTTTTTTTGCCAGTAAATATAATCCAGGCAGCAGTTACTTTTCCTTCTAAGCATAATTGACAAACAAATTAGTAGCATATAAATGTATGACAGGTTTGCCTTATGTCTTGTATGGAAGCATTCTATGTTTCTTCACTCAGTCATTTTGTTTAATTTGTCACTTATTTATGATATTGTTATTGCACATCAAACTGTAGGAGTAGCTTTGCCTAAAATTATGGTCAGCATACATGTTGCCTCCACGTGTGCATGTATTTGCATGTGTGGATGCTCATGAGTCAACTCAAGTTTTCCTTATCGCCTGGTATCTTAGCGAGTTGATAGTGCTGCGGCCTGTTTTCCACTGGCTGGATATAATTGGTCTAATGAGAACAACAGCAAAGAGTAACCCCCTGAGCAAACAACCCAACCCGGGTCACTCCTTACTGCAAACATACTCTGATATCTATACACTTGTAGGGTACTAAGATTTCTGTTTTGTTTTGTATTTTACTTTGGTTTCACCAAACAAATCTGCACACGGGCTTTTCCTGATTCTCCCAGTTTCTTAATTCCAAACCTTCCTTCATTCCTTTTTTCATTCCTTCCTTCCATCCCCTGCGTCCTCAAACATCACCTTACATGATGAAGTTTGTCCACTCCAGCCATTTTCTCTATAGCCCAGTAAATATCAGTAGCATCTGGGTGATATTTACTGGTGTGGGGAAGATGAATGCCCTGCTCTAAATGCTTCAACCTCATTGCCTCTTGGAGTATTAGTCATGTAAACAACGTCTGCTTATAAATGGTAAAAGCTTTCCCTAATGATCCACACCTCACATGAGTCTGAAATATCAAGTCAGGGCATAAAGAGCAGCCATAGATCATCATAATGAATGATGGGAGGCTGGCGGAAGGCTGGGGGAGGAGTCCTGTCTCTATGTTAATTCACTCTCTATTTCCCTGCCTGATTCATACGTTGTTTGGCCATAATACATCAAGGCTGTATGATTCTTCCATTAAAGCAGCTAGTTTTGCCTTCACTTCACTGGAGGTTATTTGTCAGCATTATAGGACACTTATGTATTTGGTAGTGATGCCAGTTCTCCTAAAAGTCAACAGTAAGGAGATACACAAGTCATGTGAAGATGAAATCCCAATCTTCCATTTGTTCGTCAAGTTGTTCTGTATCCTGAAGGCAACTCCACTAGGAATGCAAGTCATTTACAAACCTAATCAAATGTGTTCAAAAGAAGCGGTATGTGTCTTTTAACAAGTGTTCTGTTATCTGGCTGACATGATCAGTCCCCTGAGAGAATCCATCAATGCTGTGTTGTCTTTATCACGCTGGATGGTTCCGAAGAAAATTGGCATGACTGTGAATTTGTTCTTGTCAAATGTTGAGTAATCAAAAGCCAGCCAGCTGTAAATAAACAAATTCACTTCACTACATGGTGGCATACTAACTAGCTTCACCACAATATTGCTCATAATGGGGTGTGATTATTTTTATGGTGCTGCTGAACGGTCAATGACAATGATAATTCCGTAATGAATCAGAAGTGTACCGGTGAATTTGCTCTAATTGCCTCTGCCACTTATTCAACACATCCACGAGCATGTTGGTTTTAATACGTCCAATCTGTGTGAAACACCAACACGTTCACATCACATCAACAGGGTAATGAAAGTGCCTCAGGGAACAATGGTAAGGGGTCAGGAATAGGGAGCAGTGCATTAACGTTGCTGTAAGAGTGTAAAATGATCCACGGTGCAGGTGGATGTGTCTTCCGAGCCTCTTAACTCTGATTATTTTATTCACCAATTAGCTCTGAAGGTTTGGATGGAGTGCCTAATGGATGGGTGACTTAAGTGGTGTTCAAGCTATCTGTTGTCAGTGCTGTTTCTTTTAAGCTGATGCTGTTGAGATATAGCCCCAAATAACATGCTGATGAATATAGTGGATACCAATGAGGTGTTTTTGTGTTGCTACAGTTTCTAAAACATCTGTACGTGAGAGAGAAAATGTGTCTGTCTTGCAACACAGGCATCCCATCTAGGGATTATCCCTGCTGTTGATTTCTCCTTTCTGTCCATGGCCTCTAGTTAGAGCAACCAAGCAGCTCCGGAGAATTGAAAGACTGGTAAGCATTGCATGACTAACCTGTAAAGAGGGGGTGGAGATTTTGTTGTGAGATATTGTTGGGTGGAGCATTGGTGGCATGAACTGAAACATTATCTTGAATTGCACAAGGACCTATGGGTGTTGCCAGTTTTTTTTTCAGTGTAAGGCACCTAATGCTTTCATAAAAGTAGCTGCTTAATGCCTTTAAGCACTAAATTGAACGTTATTGTCATCACACTAAATAAAAAAGAAAAACATAAAGCCTATGTTTAAAAACTAGGGGTGTGGATTTTGAAAATTGTGTGCTTTCTATTTACATTACATTTACATTTACATTTAGGCATTTAGCAGACGCTTTTATCCAAAGCGACTTCCAAAATAAGAGCTTTACATCAAGTGCATAGAACCATGATTGAAAAATTTATATTTATATTTATATTTATATAATATTTAAGTAGTTGCATTGTGGGAAGTGTAAAATCTGGTGTTGTGTGAGCTTGACCCATACATATATTGTACTTATATGTAATGATCAGCGTAGTGTAGTCTTAACATTATATGAGTGCAAGGAAGTGTAGTCATAACAGTACATGGGAATGGCGATGGCACATAGAAATACAGTAGTTGTCTGTGATTGGTTGTCGGTCACACTGGCATGGACAACCACAGCACCATGTTTCAGATACACTGCTATTTGGTCCACTGGTCCTGGATCTTTCAACTTTGCATAATTATCAGCAATTCTGTGGGCTGGAGAGAAAGTTTGCTCAGATTTCACTACATATGTTGCAAGGATCACCAGTTGGCAGTAATGATAGCTGGAGTGCATGTTGTGCATGAAATCTTGTGCACAGAAATAGAAAACCCTTCGGCAAAAAGTGTGATTTGTAATAGCATAGTGTGAAACTTGTAGTTTGTATTTGTTTAGTTCAGTTTTTATCAGTATAATTTGTGCCTGAGTGGATTTTTAAGAATTTAATTCAAGCAGCCAACGAATATAAGCTATTCAGTCAAAACTTGAATGCCCACAAGACGTGATGTTTAGCTGGGATGACTGGGTTGTTCCTACTTATGAGGCCACCATTCAGTGGTCAATTGCCCAGCAAATACTTCCACGCCTGATGACCTGATCACCATTTCCACTCTTACAAACCAATCCTATCCAAGAAAGGCGAGCACTCCCATGAGCCTAGATCAAATCAGCCAGTCTCACACATAGTGCATTACTTGTGATCAGAGAGCCACTTGACACAGGAGTGGTCAAGATTATTGCTTTATTGGTGGCAAGAGGATGTCATTTGAGATGCAGTACAAGTAGCCAAGCTTTAAAAGCACAGTGGCTGTCAGATTCCTACTTGTAAAAGTGCTATCGGACCTGTCCAGCCAGTTATGGCGCCTGTGCTAGCCTTGGCACTGGCACTAGGCTGGAACTGGGACGGGCCTGGGGCCGACTGCTCATAAAAAACACAGGGACCATATCCTGAGTGGAAATACAATCCCTCACTCCTTCCACAGCCCCATCCCCCACTGTCTGCTTCACTGGACAGGGCCTGGATCTTCTCTAGCAAGATGTGTGTTTGGGCGTGTGCGTATTAGTGCCGGTGTATATATGACTGTTTATGTTACGTGATGGCAGTGGGTATTTGGGGTCACTGTGTAAGTGTTGTTTAAAAAAGGAGGTCTCGTGCCTTCATATCTTCCATGCCTCTTGATAAACACGTAGCAGTTTTCTTGTCTTTGTGCATTTTCTTTTTCATAGTTCCACGTGTACAGTATATCACCCTGTCAAAAAGGATTTGGTGTAGCTCTTAATGTGAAGGTGTCTTTGCAAAGGCTATACACTATGCTGTTATGTGGAAAAGCAGGGCTGGAAGTGATGACACAGGATCACTTGGTTTCACCCTGCAGCTCCAGCCTGACCCAGGGCTGTATCATAATAATAGCTCTGTATGACAGCCATACTGCTCCACTCAGAGCAAATGCTAGCTGACAGTTGTTCCTGTGTGAGGACCAGTTGGCTCTAGCTGCTGCTGGTGACCTCCCTCTAGCTCCATTGTACTGTAGGCCACAATACTACTGAATGGTACTGAGCCAGAGCTGGTTGTTGTACATGTCAGACAGAGCAACACCCCCTATCAATAATGTAGCCGGGTCAAGGCATGGGGGGAAGGATGAAGCCGAGAGTGGTGTATTTAAGGTTGACTTCAGAGAATATATATTAGACACCACTGGAAGATTCATAAAGTATTTCTTTGGGGTTTATGTTTCATTCACACTTGATCAAAGAAGATGTTCCCAATCTAATCACGGGTTGAAAACCTACTTTTAATAGAGCTCACCAATCAGATGACATCTTGAGCCAGGTGTGTGGATGCACTACTAATCCCATACACATACATCCCCTTCAGGATAAGGGGAATCCCCAAGCTTCAAAAGAGCGATCTGGTTCTCCACAGACTGGCCAGGTCTGTTGGCTTTGACAGGGTCATTGTTTGTAATGGCCATTTTCTGGTTGCAGAGGACACAGGAGGGTTGAGTATCAGTCCGCCTGGCCAAACAGTCACCCCACTGTTCACCAGCAGAAAACACACAGAGCAGCCTCAATTAGTTTCTCCAGTAATCTCCCTCCCCTGTCACATGATCTGGGCTGTTTGTAATAACACACAAGAGGCCAGGGCCGGCCCGGTCAGGAAATGAGATGATCCATGGCTGACAGCTTAGACACACAGCATCCACTTATCTATTATTACTATGCTACAAAAACAATCTCACTCTCCCCCTGTGTGTGGGAATGTGTGTGCGCACGCATGCATGTGTATGCACATGATTGCAAGGATATAAACAAAATGAAGTGTGATATCAAAACAAATCAGAGATCAGAAGATTAGTAATGAGGTAGTAAAGGCTAATCAGAACTTTATGCGTGTCTACATACTCCCTGCGCGTGTAAAAGATTGAAACATAATCACAACTCAATCTTCCAATCACAACTTGTTGATGCCACTGCTGGGTCGACTGTGATTTGGGAGTGTATGCAGCTTTCATGAGGCCATTGCTGTTTAACTTTGAACATTCTGTTCACTATAATAGGCCTTTGTCTGCCCACCAGAGGCCCAGCATCTCAAATAATCAGCATCAACATCACCTGTGTCATGTTCTCTGTCAGTGATGTGGATATTCTGCTCTGCCCTGTACTGTATCCATCTCTTCACTGTCTTGCTGAATATGTAGGCACTATCAGTTGTGGAGCATGATTGCAAATGATGACTATGTAGAGTGTACACACAAATCTTTACATGAGACGGGGGGAGAGAGAGAGAGAGAGAGAGAGAGAGAGAGAGAGAGAGACCTCCTCTGAAAAGCCCCAGTTCAAAGGCTGAGACTTGCCTCTCTCCTTGGCTCTTGGCAGAGTCAGAGATCAAAGCTAAACGCTGAGCAACAAATGTGTGTTTCTGTCACTGGCGATTTGTCTGTGTGTTTGATCAGCAGCCTCCCTTATCTCCCTGCCTCACTCTGCTGCTAATATGCAGTAATGGACTGCCTTTCATGAGACAAGAGATGGGGGCTTGATGTGAAGGATGTGACTGAGGTGAATGGAGCAGATGGGAAAACACTTTGCAGACAAATCACACAGATTCCTGAAAACTTGACAGTGCTTGCGTTGGCTGCATCTTTGCAGGTAGATCTGGAATGATTCATGTCCATCTGTAATCATTCTGACATTACTGAGGACATCATGTAACATGTAACATTAATGAAGTAGAGATGCTCTTAACTGATCCTTGCACTGTCCAGATCACAATCGTAAACTGATAACCTCCTTCATTCCATTTCTCTCCCTTATCTCTGTTATTTAGGACTTTGCACATATTAAGAGAAATAAACATAATTTTCTTAGTATTTGGATAAAACAAAATCCTGGCTTTTACCTTTTTTAGTTAAAGTCCATGTGGTGGTTGGTAAAAGGATAACAAATCTCTCAGGATTGGCTGAAAGGCCTGTTTATTCTGCCCTTGCTGCCTTTGGTCTGGCAAAGGAGGAAGTAGCTTGGCTTTTCCAGTTGCTATGTAAATACTAGAAGAAGTGTGCCACTGTGCATGGTGTTTTTGCAAAGCATGCTTTAACTTCACAAGCATACACGACTAATCCACACAGAGGTTTTTTGCCCTTACAAAGAATTAAACTTTTTTTAGAAGTTTTGATATTTCCCTGGTGTTAGGTTTTTTGTAACATTGAGCGCAGAAGCTTTCACACTTTTGGAAGAGTGGTGTTTCGAAAGTGTCTGCTGGCCAGACATAGAGCATAATGGCTTCCTGCCCCATGTCCTCCCAAAAGTGAGAATGTGACACCATCAGGCTCTCCACTGAATTACTCTCCTCATCGACTCCTACCACTAGCATGATGGGTCTAATTAGATAGGTCAGATATAGCTTTAGAAAGGCGTAGATTTATGTCTCTGTGTGTGGATGTGTCTAAATGTGAGGTTTGTGCTGCAGGAGAACTGTTCCCGTAACAAGGTGTCTTGAAAGCACCCTGCTGATAAAATGACTGCAGTAAAGAGCTGTGTTTAAGATACTAAACAATTATCCCAATCCCTGGCCCCTACTGAGCAATCACCTTTGCGGTCCAAGTCAGGAGAGCTCCAATGACACCAGCTGGCTGGCTAGAGTGCAGACCGCAGGGTATTGGGGCTGTCTGAGTCCACCTCCTTATTTCTCTGCCAGCTCCACCTCACACTGTGCACAGCTGGACAGGAACTAGATTAATGTTGTTTGTGGGGCCAGCGTTAAACAAGAGTTCAATGACGCTGTAAAGGAGGATGGCTTTGTTGTTGCTGAAACAAAGAGGAAGTGAAAAGCCATATCTGAATGAGCGACTGTTGATTTGTGTCCTGCGTCCAGTGTCATTACTAGTTAATTGGAAATGGCATATTATGGCACGCTCAACAGGGATGCTTCTTTTTAGTTTCTTCCCTGACAACCACTGAGGTCCTCATCAACATGTTATTTTTACACAATCACAATAGTGTTCATAAATAAAACTGTATTAGTCTTTGTGACATATTTTCACTTTTTAATTCAACTGAAAATCAAGCATGCCTAGTTAACTTAATTGGCCATAAGCCAACTACAAAACATCACACATTTATCATAAAAAAAAAAAAAAGCAATGTAACTGAGGTGCTTACACACTGCTGGTACATTTTTTTTAAATAGTGTTGCAGTGTAATTAGCTTCCATATTTCTTCAAGTTAGAGACCCAGTGCCTCTAGCAGTCATTACCAGAGTAATTTCTTACCTAGTTTACTGGGCTGGCCAACAGCACACAATCCAATAGAATATGCTGTCTTTGCATTAAATGTTGCTACATTACATCCCATATAATGGTATGCTCATAAATCACATCGCTATTTGTTTGCTAGGAGCAGTATTTTGCTGCTGTGTTTAATCCATTTATCTTCTAATTTACCCTGTAGTTAGCGCCTTTCAGGGTGAATGCAGTTACCTGTAATACACACATTATCCTGTAATTTTATCTAAACTGATTAGGCATAAACCTTTACTGTTTGATCTGAAATATTTTTACGTTTTAACTATACATAAAGTTCTGTGTTAGTTACAGTTATCAAACATGTGCTTCCCATTGTATTTTATTTAATTGTTTAATTTCATTACGTCATTTTGGTTTCATTATACATTTTTATTTGTCTGATCTGATCCTTTTACTGTGTCATTCTCAGATTTCTTTTCATACTGCTTTTGTATGAAAGATACCTTAGAAATGTGTTGTAATAACAGTTCTTGTGTCATGCATACATGCCCGAAACCACATTTTCTGCTCCTGTTTTGCTTTCAATGAATGAATCCTTTGGGCAGCTTGGAATTAAAGCATGAAAATGGCTGCATAATTATTATTATTTTTTTACTGTGAAACGCAGGGATAACTACTGCAGAGCAGATTACAAATGTACTGACAGCAGCCTAATGGCAAATCTGGCAGACAGACTGGAGAGTTGAGTTTAAAGCAGTTGTAAAAGCAGGGGGATATATTCATTCTTTAGATAGCCTCAGTAGTCAACTAACAGGAAAAAAACATGAAGACTTAAATATGTCTTCTGAAAGAGAAGACAAGAATTTTCTTCCTCTGTGAATAACGACCTGTACTTTAGGTAGGCCTTACAATGAGAGAGAGGGTTAGCTATTTATCTTTAGATGCTTTTGTGTAGATATGATCTGTAGCAGACCTCTGCAAGACAAACTGCTGTAATCACAAGGACCGAGTGTCTGGTTCCAGGAGGCAAAGGGACAGAGTGAGTGAGAGTCTCAGGGGGGATAGGGTAACAGGTGGGCTGAATGCCATTTACAAGGGTCAGGCAGCACAATGCTAGCATCTCCCTTTGATGCTGATACCATCTTCTGTGTGTCTGCTCAGCCCTGCTCCCTATTTCACTGCTCAGCGACTTTACATCCAGTTGCCTCCAATTGTGTCTGCAGAACTGCCACCAGATCCAATAACGCAGCACCACTGTAAGACAATTACCCGCTTTAATAACGGGCGTCATTACACACCCAGTGGATAGAATATGAAATACGAATTCTGAATGCAAGTGTGTGTGTGTGTGTCTGTGGGAGTGTGAGCATCAAATTCCATCTGCACCCTCGCTGATCATTACAGAAAGTCTTTATGAGTTTAGTTTCATTAGAGCCTTTAAAGTTCTTCTTAATTACAATGTTTAGGTGAGAATAATTTTCATTATGTGAATGATAACTAGTTTGTCATAGCCGGAATCCTCTGTGGTTTATTATGTGCACAGAAAACACATTAGCCGACTAACTAATGTGGCTTTACATAAAATCCAGGTGTCGTGACCATATTCAGTCTAACAAAGCATTGCCACAAGCAACAAAGCAAACCATTTATTACCAAGTTGGGATTTTATAGCTGTAGAACAGTGATGCATTTTCATTGGCTTAGTGGACCAATGTCGGCCATCCATAGCGTGCTTGAGACCATAACATAGAGAGAAGGAACTGAGAGAAAAGACGAGTGGAGAAGGAGCTGATAAGTCATTTATGAGACATAAATTATTAATAAGCATTATGATGGCAGAACAGAGACTGAAAACACCCAACGCCATCTGGACTATGAGGATGGTTTGTCAAAACAAAATAGATAAATGAAATTATGATTACATTTATTAGTAGGCCTAGATCTAATTTACACAGCAGTTCATTGACATTTGCCCGAGAGCGTTTGGGGTCATGACAGTGATTATCATGCTGAAAGTAAGGCGCAGGCATCAGCGTCCTTAGATTCTGAGCTACTTAGTTCAAAGTGTGGTCATTACAATATTATGATAACGTGCTTCACTTTTATTATATAGTAAAGGTTTAATGGAGTTGGATTAGGTTTATGAAAACCTTGTTTTGTGGTGCGATAACAACAGTGCTGGCCAGTAAGTTTGTCCATATTCCATCCTAGTGATTCCAAACCAGGTGTAGTTGTGCCCCATGAACTATTTCTGTAGTTGCCGGGGTGCATGTGTAAAGATTGTGGAGTAGCTTAGCTAATTTGAAAAAGTAGAAATGCTTCATCCTATATTACAAATTGCTTTGATGCTGACCTTTTGTAAATGTATTCTCCTACTAACCAGTGAGGTACCAGCTGTCATGGGCTGACTAAACAGTACACACCTCCCACCTCCCTGAGATGAAAAACATTAAAGCCAAGAGCCGACATTGAGGCCACACTTCTACATTTTTTATTTAAAACGCGTAGCTTTGGCTAACGTTACACCTACTTACTCTTGCGTTTTATAACCCCTATAATGGACTAATTTGAAAACGCTGCTAACCCCGTTTAAGTTTGAAAATTCTAGATTTGTAAATTAATGGGCAAACAATTCATTAACAGTTGAAAGAGTTATCTAAAAGGTTAGCTAACAAGTAGATAGCTGAAAATAATGAATGGTTGAAATGGTTAGCTAAAAGTCATTTATAAAGAGCTGAAATAATTAGCTAAAAGTAATGAATAAACTTGAAATACTTTGCTAAACGTAATTGATAAATTGTTTATAGTTTAGTAAAAGTAAACTATTTTACTTTTGGTTGAATTAGTAAGCAAAAAGTAATTTATTTACAACAGAATATTGGCTAAAATCTATGGATAAACAGTTGAAATAACTAGCTAATAGTACTTTCTAAACAGCTGTTAGACAAACGTTATGGATAACATTTGAAATAGACAGCTATTGCTTTAGAACAAATTTCCGGTGTCCTGATTGATATTTATTTTTGCTCTTTTGGTTAGTATTTCAGCAGAGTGGTGTCATTGTGTCTGAGGTATTACATACAGGCCTGTCACTGTCTCTGCAGCCCATAGGTGTGTTAGAAGATATCCTTACCTCTACACAGCAACAGCTAGGAGGCTCATATCACTTGTCGTTGCTTGAGCAAGTGTTTTACTGCTGTTGGAGAGTTGGCACACACCCAGAGATCTAGGGAGAAAAAGAGAGAAGGAGGGAGAGAGAGAGAGAGAGGAAAGTGAGAGATTCTGTCATGCACTGGGTCAGAGGAATGTCTAACTATAATCATCTCTGATGGTATAATCATAGCTCAGTCAAACTCCACTCCAGGCTCATATATCCCCACTCTCTTACCACTGTGCAGCGCTCTCTCGCTCTCTCTCTGATATGAGTGAAACTGGCAATCTGACTTTAGAGAGCCATGTCTCAACTTCGTCTGAAGAGTCTTTATCATTCCAGGAGTTTCTTTTTTCAGGCTAATCTACGAGCGCTTTCCCCATTTTAATCTGCGTCTGTGTATGAAGAGTGTCCCATTGGGGCTGCCATACACTAGAAGATTAATGAACCCAATTTGCAAAAGTGACCTTTTGGCTGCTAAAGCAGTGCCGCTGCTAAGCCTCTTAATGCCTGCTTTAAAAAAAAAATGTTGTTATAGAGAACAACTCTTCAGATAAGAAAACATCCAGCAGTTAGAGGAGGAGACTTGATTAAAGTCAAGCTGATGTGGCCACCATACTAGCCCCCAAATGACAAGTTTCAGTGAGGAAATGTATAGTGATCAGAGCATTCAACAAGCAAATCAGAAATTAGGATCATAGTGAGAAACCCAGTAAACACTTCTGACAGTGACACTTAAACCAAGCAACAACAAGAAACAATTATGGGTATACATTACAAATGCAATGTCCACATATCCCTACAAGGACAAAGGGAGCCACATTATGAATATTTAATTGAACTGTCTGCCGTTTTCAAAATCGTGAGTTTCCTTGGGCATTGGGCATTTAAATCTTTTTGAAATGAACTGAGAAATGACTAATAGTATACATTTGAAAAGATACTTAATGACACTAACTTCAACATTACTCAATGAATAGTATGACATTTCTGACATTACTTACCAAAAGAAAATGGCAAAGATTCTCTTTAAGAAATTGAATGAGACTGCAGGGAAAAGATGGCTACGTCAAATATTTATTCTAAATCTGATTTATTTTGATCTACTATGACTTACAGACGAATGTAACCCAAAACTCTAGTGAATGATGTCAGTACTGTCTACTGTTAATAATTCAGACACAGACATAGATGCCAACACATTGATTAAGAGTTTCTTGCTGTCTTTATCAGGGAGGAAGAGATAAGGATGAAGGCCATACACAAAATCTGTGATTCTCTTTCCTGTTCTCTCTAGTTATTTATCAACAAGCTGGATATCTGAGTTTCATATCAGGATTGTTGCGTAACTTTTCTCAAGAAATTGGTCATGGCACTTTGAATAACAAACCTTTCACAAGGAATGGCCGAAGAAATATTTGCTATTTTGCCAATTTATTTCTAAGTCTTCAACTAGACAGTATAGGAATGTGTAGTGAGAAGCCATGATGTGGCAATACATATTTCTTGACTATGATTTGACATTTCTTATAAACCATTCCAACAGCAGTCAAGATAATGTGGTAAAAATCTAAAATGTGGAACAGGCATATTTTAAAATGTGCATACCATGCCCTCAGCTGAGTTAAACTATTAGAATTAAAGATTATTGTCACAAGGCCCAGGCATTGTAGTAAATAAATAAAAAAATGAGAAAATGGACTGGACAGCAGACAAACTGAGCCACAATCATCTCAGTGAGACTGAGCAAATAAGAATTCCAGGAGTGTTTTTATGCCTCACTTTCTGCTGATCAATTTAAAAACTCTTTAGTCTTCATGTTCTGAGACAGAAAAATGTGCAGGATTTTATTTTGAAATGTTGTCCATTCAGTGTTCAGAATCTGAAAATGCATTTACCGCATTCCCTTTTTATAAAGCTACATTTAACTTAGGAATATGGATATTACATTTCTCAGACACAGGCTTCCAAGCATTTGGCACAAAAAAAGTGATGGCAGCAGCACTTTGAAAAAGCATTTGAGCGTGAGCATCTGGTATTTTAGGTTGGTTTTAAGGTTTGTAACAAGCAGTTTCAAGCTGTTCTTTCTACCCCACAGTCCCGCGAGCCATCACTCTCGCTGCAAGGACCTATCACCCAGGCTTTTAGAGGTATTGTAAGTGCACTAAAATATGATTTAGCTGTGGAGCACAGCTCTAATTCTTGAGTCATTTCTTGTATCCCCTGCCATATTTATTCCGTTAAGATGAATTAAATTAATTTAAAGGGAGTAAACTGAGCAGCGGGGCGCCTTGCCATGCTCCACATTATGAGGCAGAGTAGTTATTTAGCAGTCCCTTTCTCTGATGGTAAATAGTAGAGTTTAAAAGAAGCAGTGGATGGTTTTGCCATTGGCTCTGACATTGGTGGAGAGATTGATTATAGCGTCATTCATTTGACACAAATGTATGTTTTAAAGCAAATGGGCTAAACATCAGGTCTGTCAGGAATATAGATGAGGGAGCTTTTGCAAAGGATGTCTGATGGTAGATATATACCACACTGACAGGGAAGTTTTTTTCGCATGCATGTGTTTGTCTGCAGCAGGTGAGTACACAAGCGTGTGTTTCACAGACTACATCCTGTCAAAAAAATCTCTCTGTTTTTTTGCATCTTTCTCTCTTTGTTTATAGAAATGGAAACATCTTGTAAAATGTCATATTCTTACAAATATAATTAAAAATATGTGTTAATTGTACTAACTGTGGAAATTGTTTGCTATACAGTCATGATTATTTTCTAAGAACAAATATCTATTGTCTGGCAAACACAGCACAACAAGGCTAACCACTTCTGTTCTATCACTAATACCAATAAAATAACCTTTGAATTATTATATAATTGTTATATATTATAATTTGATTTGTGTAGGAAACATACATATGTTACATATTTATTTTTATTTAATAATAATAATGTTTATTGACTTGATTTTTGTAGTTTCATTGCATTTTCATGTGATATTCTCGTGTTTAAGAGCCACTGGATTGTTAGCAGTTCTTCATTTTGGAATACATCAGACAGCACATGTTGAGTATTAGTGCTTTTCAGCCTGCCCAATGCAGTGTGCTTCATTGTATTTAGCAAGTAGCATAATGTTTTTTTTAACTGGACAAGAGCAGTCTGTTGAGAGCGTGGTCATTGGGTGAGGACATTAGTTACCCCCTCCTCATTCACACAGCGTGCTCACTGAGCTGAGGCAGTCACCTAGCAACCAGCAAAAAGTTTTGGGAAATTCCTGTGTGTGGTCATGATCACTCAAAGATGATTCAAAATGTTTAAGTGCAGCAACACACACACACACACACACACTTTTGGGCGCTCATGTCAGATAAGGTTAGATACTGTACATTTAGACAGGTTTCTTTTTCTGCTTCTGACACACTTGGTCTCCATTCATAAGGCAATATTCTGCTTAGGGAGGTAAACACAGTCTGCACTTCGCTTATTATTTTAGTATTTAGCATCTGTCTCTTGATAAGAAAAGCTCAATACTAATTAATGCCATCTGAGAATAGCGGGCAAAAGTGTTCCTGTGTCCTCGCAGTGTGGGACTTGTTCACAGTGGGGAGGAGGACAGATCGAAAGAAAATGTATTTGAGACAGGAGCAGGCAGTGAAAAGGGGAGGGGAGGCAAAGACAGAAAAAGAGATAGAGAACGATCCCAGGGAAGCAGTTCAGTCTGGCCCAGGCAGGGTCCCTGGGTTCCCCCCTCAGTCCTCTGTTTACACACAGAGAAATTTTGGACAATTTCACAGCTCCCCTTTCAGTGGCCATTGAAAAGGGACAGATTCCTTCCTGGTTACTCACCCTCTATCCAGTGAGAGTGGTTGCTATCATGGGAAAATCCAAACCTTTGGCATCCTCAGTGGGTTACCTCTCTGCGTTGTGCTATAGCCTCAGTGCAAACAGCAGCCCCGCGTAATGCCTGTGAAATCTGTGTGTGCGCGAGGTTCAGGGCGCATTGCTGGGATTAAATCAAACAGGACCCCTCATTCAGGGGTCCATTCTGCAGTGTCGGGTCTGTTTGCATTCATGTGGTTCTTTCAGTTGGGTCCAGTAGGAGCATCTCTCTCTGTTTGCTCTGTGCTGGAGAATGTATACGGCATTGTTTCACGTATGTTGGCTGATCCAGCCAAATGCCATGGCCACAAAAACCTCTTCTCCCTTAATCAGACAAGAGTGCCCAGAGGGCAAGGTGACACACTGCCATCCATGCCCAGTGGAAGGACGGAGATAGATATATATAATACGGAGAGGAAGAGAGTGAAATGAAAAGATTTTGAATGAATGTGGCATAAAGGGAGATGCATAATAGGATGCAAGTGCAGCCACGCAAACAACAACAAGACACAGCCTGAACCATATTTCAAGTAGATGGAAGAGGCCCAGCTCTCTTTATGGTGCCCTTAAATATACTTAAAGTAGATCTGGTCTCTCTGCCCTCCATCTCAGACAGGAGCTATGGGCCTCTTTATGCCTCGCCCCAGGTGTCTCATTACACAGCCACCTTAACACACACACACACACACACACACTCAGAGAACAGACTCATATAGAGTAATGACACTCTCCACTGGTGTAAGCTGAACTATTAGAATAACATTAGGCCCAAGCACAAAGGCAACCACAGAACTTCTGTGCCTCTCTGTACTTGTTACAAGGTTATGGGGGCACTTAAGTGCTACAGAAGTGCATGCAACAGAGTTTTAGCTATGAGAAAAAACTGTGGGGATGTTCCAGTAAATCCTACCAATGCAAAAAGAAAAACACTTGCAGACTGTGTGAAGGTTTAAGGAGTAATTCATGTTACTGTGTGTGTGAAATTGCCATTTCAATAGAGGTAACCAGGTGTGTTTGGCACTGGTCCTGTATTCTATTATTGTTTTTATTATTGTTGAATATGACGGACGTTGGTGGGTTATGTAGCGGTTATTAGCGAGACTAGTGTGAGACAATCTGAGGCGTAGCTCTGAGTTGAGTATATTGATCGCTCTCAGCATCAAACAGAGAAGGCAGCTGGGAGACAGCAGGAGAGCTCAGCGTTGTCGAAGCCCACTGGTGTACTTCCTCTAATATTCTGCTTTGTTGGTGTACTTCCCTCTAGCACCCCATCCCATCCCCCTGCACCACCCCCTCCTTCTCTCTCAGCAATGACCACTCAGAAGGCTAGAGAGATAAGCAGAGGAGGGGTGGAGTGCACGAGAAAGCAAAAGAGAGAAAAGAAGGGAGAGCACTTAGTCTGTAGGGCATTAACAGACATAGCTCTTGGCGAGCAAGCGCTTCCTACATTCCCACCAAAAAACACACACACACACACACACACACACACACACACACACACAAACACACACGCACATGTTGGCCACTTGCCAGCACCTCCCTGGGGTTGAAAACAGGGGACGTGTAGTGCAGACTACAGCAGGAGTGGCTGTCTGAGGAACGCTGTGCCACTGTGGGACAGTCCATTATCCATACCTCTCGGTCTGCATTTCAATGGTTCCTGCCAGAAAAGAGAGAGCCTAAGTGTCAAGCAACAGGCAAAGGCTTTCTCTCCAGAGAATCATATGTGTCTGCACATTCACATATCCAAGTTGGTTGCATGATTCATATTCAGGCTGAGTGAGAGAAGTGATGTTCCTGTTTTAATGATCTCCCCTGTCATTCGTCTTATCTCTCTAGCCTTGTGTAGATGTGGCATGCTTAGCTGGCAGTGCCTTGACTGGGCTGAGATGGCCTGTTTGACTTGTGTGAACAATAAGCTGTTGGCATGACTACATACCGAACACCACAGTAACACATTTGGCAAACAACAGAGCAAGCCCCTGTCTCAGCACTGCTCGACGTTGCATGTTTGGCCACCTGGCCACGTCCACCTCCCCCAGCTAGCCTGTTGTCATCTTTAGGGATGGACATGACCTGGAAGAGGGCCAACAGCCAAGACAAGTTACACAGCAGAAAGCAGGCGGGAAGAGAAAGAAACATATTGAAGCAGAATGGCCAACAGAAGAAATGCAGAAACAAGAGAGTTGTTTTATTATTTTAAACGACTGAAGAAGTAAACATTGGGCCACAGCAGCTGCCATTTGAAATGTCAAATTTCCATTTACTTCAAAAATTTGAAAGAGAGGACATGCTGCCAAATAATCTGCTTTTAAGTTAAATATTTGCTTTAAAAGCATATTTTGAGTTCACATGGGAGCCTTTAATTCCACTAATAATCTGAATAAGAGCTTAATCATGACAAAATTGCCTGACTGAAACATCTTGATCTGAAAGAAATGTTCAGTTTCAAAAGAGATTTTATTCTGTTTCATTCCGTCATGTAAAAGAATGAACTTCATGCCATGCCATATCAAGTGTTTTTGATTACTTTCTCTTTTAGGAACATCTGTACTTTTCCTGCACATGCTCACTCAACGCTGCCCTGAGCACCACTTTTTCTTCCATTGTTTGTCATTTATAAGCGATTGTTCTACCACTTTTCTGAACAGTGCGACTTTCTCGGGGGAACCATCTTTGAATAGGTGATGTTTACTGGTTTGGGGGGAATAACGAAAAACCTTGTATTCTGTTCAATAACTCCAGGAGTAGTACATTCTGATAGTGCTATTTCCTCAGAACAAAAGCACAGCAGTGAAGAAGAAATTGTGCCACAAGCACGATGCTGGTCAGACTATCTCAAACATTTGTCCATTGTGAAGTGTACTGTGTACTGTGCATTTAGGAATCATTCGTTTAGAATTTTTTGTGTAGAGCTGGTAAATGGGACCATTTATTATTAGCTCTATATTATAATTTATCTGATGATTAAATTCAGTGCTTATGTAAATACTACCATGAAAAATGTTTATCAGATTAATTTGAAACAGTACTTGGAAAAAGCATTGTACTATATAACACTTTCAAAAAGAGTAAGTCCCAGTACAGGAGCATACAGCTTATTAGAAAGAAAGATACAATCAAAAGGGTTGCTCCTTAAGAGAGATAAAGAGACTTTGTTGGCATCACCTCCAGGGAGTCATTTTAGTATGAAGTGGCCGAAGCAGTCTTTAATTTATTATTGATTTCAGGGTTCTATCAGACTTGTCTGTTTGTACATTAAAGGAAGCTATTAATGCCCTTCAAAGCATCCCCTGTCATTTAAAGGACTTTGGGCTTTTCTCATTGGTCTGTGTGCTAGATTTTCAGCCATGGGAGGGACAGGCAATGCTTAGCTAAATTAAATGTTTATATAGTTAATTTCAGAGGAACAGAAAGGGCTTGGTCATAGCAACACTATTGTTCTTGTTTCAATTGAAGATTTAACAAGCTGTGTTTGTTTGCCTGTGTAACACAGGTTTCTAATTGCTCGTGCAATAGAAGAGTGGTTTATCCACTTTCCTTTCTCACACTGTTTTGCATGTGAATTCTACCAGAGGTCATGTCCTTTTCTCATTTCTAGCCCTGAGCACTCTTTCTTCAGTATCTTCTGTCATCAGGGAAACATGGAATATTCAGGTGCACATGTGCACAAATAACCAACTTTCTGCCTTGAGGCCACAATTGTGTATTTTTAGTCCTGACCTCCTCCCCCTCTGATGGTCAAGTTCATGCCCTATTACTTGGCAATCATCTTGATGAGATGTGTACCTTGAAATGGCATCTTGCTTCGGGGTTTGCACAGCATACATGCAGCAGAGCAACAACAGGTGAAGCAGATGTTGAACACACCTGATCTACAATAAAATAAATCAATTCTGATGTTCATATGAGCTTCATTATTCTATTGTTACATCTTGCTGCTTTCTTTCTGCCTTTCCTCGACTTGCCTTAATAACCACAGCCTCACATACCTGGGCCACAGTACACAGATAGCAAGTGTTATACACCTGATACCCTTGTTTAACCGCACCAGGGGAGGCATGGAGGCACCACTCATGCAAATAAAAAACTGCAGAGTGTAGCGGGCATTTCTGACTGGTTTAACACAGTTTAAAGTTTCACTGAGTGCAAACCTGTAAAATCTTGTGTCTATGACCAAAGAAGAACATTGACAGTGCCAACACTTTTTTGTATCCAAAGCCAATGTTTTCAATATTTGCGGATGGGAACTACAGTTCAGTTCGAGGCAAGATCATGATGAGTAAACTATGGTCAAGGTATACTTAAGATTAGGCAACCAAAACACTTTGCTAGGGCTAGGAAAAGATTGTTGTTAACGGATTATAAAAAGGTGAATGTAGATTTCAGGTCTGTGACGGAACACAAACTCGGGCCTTCTGCATGAAAGTTGGACTTGCCCAAGATGACCACCACACTCTAACTTTCTGCCTTGCTACCTACTAGTGAGGTGCGGAATTTTCCAAAATGTACATAATATTTTGGGATGAAATGAAAAGCCAGTTTCAGGCAGATTAAGTATATTTTGTTATATTCTCTTAGATACACTGTCAGACAGAAAATAAAAGTGTAGCCTATAATATATACTATGTGTTGTATTTCTCATTTCACTGTAAAAAAAAGCATACTGCTGCATAAACCTGTGTCAGCAAAGCTTCATCAACAATAGCAGATTACAAAGCCAGACTGACAGTTAACAGTACAGTGTCAGTGTCCGTGTTAGTGTCTCACTGTTGTTCCTCATTCTCACTTAAACATTGTTTTCTTGATTAAACACACTAGACAGTATTACGTGATTTATATGACAGGATCCACATTAGAAGTACTTGATTATAAAGCACACTGTTGCGTGTAAACAAACACATTTTTACATGTTGGAATTATAATTAGCCGCACTCCTCTCACTGCTCCAAACATGCAGCACTTCGTTAAAATACCACACTGTTTCAAAATATCTGACATGCATTAAACATGGCTCTTAATGAACGTGACCGAATTGGTGCCAGCTTGCTTTGATCTACATGGAGGATCCTGGAACATAATTATTCATAATTTATGTTTGTGTGTATGGGTATGTTATGTGTGTCAAATGTATTGAACCTCTGCTGCATGCTGCTCTGAGCTGGTGCGTATAAGACAGAGGCCCTCTGTCAGTTCATGTCCCCTCCTCCCCCTCACATTGACACCGAGGAGTGTTTCGAGGCCAAGCCATCTGCCTCTTCCTCATCCACTGTGGAATTCATCATTTAGGCACCCAAAATGCCCCAACAGGCCAGGTAGCCATCAGAAAGCTGTAGTCAGGCAGCTAGCTAGCAAGCAAACAAGCCAGTGGAAAACCCTTTCAGACAAGTATTTGAGTTGCAGGGAAGCAGCTGAATACATTTGGAATAGACGGGTTTCATAAAGATAATCATGGTTTTGCTGTGAAAAGGGAGCAGAAGGGCAAGCAGAGGGTCTGGCTGAGAGGGTAATGGGGCTAATAGGAGTGGTAAATGAAAAGCCAGATGATGATAACTCTGCAGCTGATTCTATCTATGCTCATATATAACCTTCCCGAATGTGTGTGTGTAAAAGAGACAGAGAGAGAGGAAGAGAATAGATGCCAGGAACTGAAGAGGAGGGAGTGGTACGAAGGCCAGAGACCTCCCTCTGGATCTGATGAATCCTTCACAGTTCTGAGAGCTTTATGAAACATTTATGATGGACGTCATTTCTTTCTGTTTCTCTATCATTGTCTCTGTCTATCTGCTTGCCTTACTATGTCTTTTTTATCATATAGAAGCATGAATTTCAGTCGTACACACCTGTGTGGATCTTTTCTTTTTTTATCCTTGCAGCCAATCAGATTATCTTTTTACCGGACTCCTGCAGATTAAATGCTGCCCATGGAAGTTAATAATTCATCCATGTATTAACCTCAATACTTATGGAGTGCACAGCCCATATGTAGTCTCTCTCTCTCTCTCTGGCACACACACACACACACACACACACGTATGCACGCATGCAAACACACACACACACACACACACACACACATAGAAGTGGGAGGATCTGACTGGTTTTAGGATTGAGCAACTTGTTTATGATTTATTTACTACTCACCGGATGTGGTTTCTGATGTGAGGTTTCACGCAAATACACATATGCACACACGCACACACACACACACACACACACACACACACACACACGCACGCATACATGTGCATTTAAGTGCACTGTCAACAAACAGGGGATCAGTTTCTCTCCCATCTGCTGAGTGTGCCAGTTTGCCGCAGGCATTAAGACACCTTCAGATGCTTCTCACACACACACACACACACACACACACACACACAGACTCACACATGACAGTAGGAAGAAAGTTACACCACAATAGCATATTCAGTTCAAAACTGGAGCAGACAGCCCAGTAACAAGAGGCATAAATTACTCCATCTCCCTATAGGAGACGATTCTGAGGAAAATGTAAATGAGATTCCATGGAGAGAAGAGAGTTTTCAGTAAAATGTAACGACCCTTTCCCCTAAATATTATCTGCGGGACTGTGGTTGCTTTTCTAGAAAGCCCTTCGCTTTGATCCTGCTGCTGTGTAAATGTCTTTTAACAGGAAAACATACATTAATTCAAAATTATTTATGGTAGAAGTTAGGAGAAAACAATGCAAGATATTCCCAACTGCCACACCTCAAAAGATTCATTCAATCAATAGTTTTTGGCTTTGTGCCAAGCCTGCAAACTGCCTTCCTGGCAAAATATATTCCCTCGTTTTTGCTCAAGCTGCATCATATAGCACCATTACCATTCGGAGGGATGCCAGCTCAGGCTGTGGTGGTAATTGTGGCTGTTTTCTTGGTTTGATCTCATTCCAGCTCATGTGCACTGACATTGTCACTAGCGTAGATCCCTGTGTCTAAATGGGATTGGACAGTTCTGGTATCATGACCTCTATTCAACTCTGTATGATGGCAGAAATGTGGATTGCTCTCTCACTGTGCTCCCATTAGCTTACCTACTGTATGGATTTTTCCTTGGATAAAGACAGCTTTCATTCTATGATATTGAGTTCAACCCCCCAATCCCAAAAGCTCCCTTTCTGTTTGATTAGTGCCAACCATTATCCTCCATTTTCAAATCAATATCTTTACCCAGGACTGTCTGTTGGGTAGTAGAGACACTTTGACTGCTGAGAGATGCAGTGAACTGGTCATCTTGTATGTTTTTGACTGATTGCAGCGTGTTAAGTTAATGTTTTGTAAAAAATAGCAAATTCAGATCATTTTACCGATTGGTCAGATTTCCCAGGTGGGTATGAAATTCATCTGGTAAGTGATTGGTCTTTTGAGTAGGCTTGTCTTTCAAACCGGTTATTTCTGGGCTAGCATTTTGTCTCTCTTTGTTATATTTTGTTATTTTGTTTTATATTGTATAATTGATATGTCATGGTCTGCAGGGTGTTGATGCAATCAATTATTACGTTGATGCAACTAAATACATGAGTTTGGATCTTGTGGTAGGCTACAGTTTGCATCATATTCAGTTCCATATACATACAGCTTTTGAAAGATGCTGCATAATTTACATTTTTTCTGACTACAGTAACATGTACAAAGCTCACTAGGTGACATGCTGAGAGGGCTTATCATCTGTTTAAAAGGTCACAGGCGTCCAGCTGGCTAAGCCCCTTAGCTTAACCCCTGACGTGATGTGACTTCTGATACTGACAAAGATAAAGCTTACACCTTCTACACTTGGCTGTCTTAGCGTACTACCACTCTCTGCCAGTGTATGTCTGTGCGTGTGTGTATGGACATAATGACAAGCAGGCATGTTTGCTATGGTGTTATCCATCTGTACTGTATCTGCATGGCCGCCTGCTTAGTATTCCCAGGTGTTGTGTGCTAAGCTGCATGTAGCTACAGACGAAAAAACAAGGGTGAGTTGGCGAAGACCTGTGAATAATATATGTGCTGTTGAATTACATCTTGACACAGTTAAACATTTCTTACAATAAACTTCCTTAACAAACTTCAAAGGTCTGTGTGTGTATGCATGTGCCGACATGTGTAGTATCTGTGTATGTGTGTTTATGCATGTGCCGGTATGTCTGTGAAATGGTAGCTAGTTGCAGGTAATGGTGTGTGACAGTGGAGCAGCTGACAACATGGCAGGGACCGGGAGGGCTACCAGCAGCAGACCAGAGTAAACAGTGAGAGACCTACAGCCTGTCTTCCTGCAGAGCCTGCAAGCACGCAGCCATTTAATTTACTTACTGCACTAATGCAATTATTGCCACAGTAATTTACAATGTCTAAGAGGGTGCTGTATTTGTGTGTGTGTTTAATTAGTCATGCTGGACCTACAGCCTCTTGAGAGAGATGTGTGTCTATGGATCTGTGTGTGAGTGTGGATTAGTACAGCAGTGTGTCTGTACGTCTGTACATGTTGTGTGTGTGTGTTGAAATGTACGTCTATGCCTTTGTGTGTGTGTGTGTGTGTACACAACACCATCTGCCTGTGGCTGTGGAGCTAAAATCCCTGATAGCCTATCGTCCCCATTTCAGAAACAGCTGATCAGTCATCCAACTAGCTGGCTGGCAGCTACATCAAAGACAAAGTCGTCTCTGGAGAACCATGTGTTACACACTCAGAGAATACACAATATAATAACACATTCACTGGTACAATATCATCAGAGTGTTTGGAGGAGCATGGCAGACAAAACTTCACTGAGGTGTGGCTTTGAAAGGCCAAATGATGTTTGATGAGATAAAAGGAAGTAGAAAGGCTAAGGTCAAGATTAGGATTAGACTACATCAACAATCTCTTGACATAAAACTGTTAATTAAATAAACAATATTGATGATATTCTCATTGTTTCCTATTGTGATTTGGGACAAAAATATATTTAGATATTTTATTCCATGCGATTCCATTGGAGATTTGACTGTCCATGCAACATTTATTAATAACTACAGTACCAGTCAAAAGTTTAGACACACTTTCCCATTCATTTTTGACTGGTACTGTAGTTGGGTCACTTAGTAACTTGATACATTTTCTGTCCAATTTGCATTAAAACTTGACTGGTGGTGCAGATACAGCATTTCAAAGTTAAACTTTTTTGGGGGTGGAAATCCTCACTGGGCCAATCTAGTTTTCTTTAAAGTTGTGCCGAAATGACAGAGCCTTCAAGTTTTTTGGAACAGTCTTGTGTGTGATATCAAATTTGGGTTAAACATTTTGGCTTTTAATTGTAGAGCTTATAAGATATTATAATATATATATATATATATTATGTGTAGATATTATAATCCACACAACACGTTGTAAATCGTTTTAATACTAATGCTTCAGTAGACAATCCTGTGCTTCCACTGAGGTCTGTTGAGACATTCTTTGACAAGAAACATTGCAGTTAAATATTTAAAACCAAAATTTTCAATGTAAAAAGCATACACATCCACTTACACTGTACATGTTTTTTATTAAATTACATAAAATAGTTGGATTTTGGTAGCATGTATCAAACATGAAGGATTAGACATTAAATGTTATGCCAGTAAGAGGGGCTGTACTCACAATGTCATTTGTAAGAATGGCAACAAGTAGGCTATAATATTCTGGAGGCATGCTAACTCAATACACAGTTTCAGAGAGTTGTTCTGTCATACCTACAGTGTAGGTATGGTAGCGTATGGTCCTGTTTTTGCAGAGTATTAGCCACCACAGCCAACACCTCGTGCATCTTTCTTGCCTCACATGAACTCTAGGTCATCACTATTCAGCCACTAGTGGACAGCAACAGTCATCCAAATTGGGAAAGCTGGAGCAGTGTGTCACTGGTAGCGCTCAGCCTTAACCAAGCATGGGTCAGCCTTTGGCCCTGCACTAGTTAGAGACATATTATTAGACTCTACCTTACTGCAGCCCCATGCCTGCTTCAGCATGAGGGACTTACCTCACACAGGGCATGCTAATTAAATCTCCCTGACACCCAGGCTCTTAATAAAGCCCGACATGACAGCTTGGCCTGTGCATGTCAGAGTGACCCCATAACCCGGAAGCTGCCGTGTGTGTTTGTAGTCATACATGTGTGTGAATGTGTGTGTGTGTTTGTGGGTGAGACAAGCACACAGGCTGGGGGTCTTGCAATTGGAGGATGGGGCAGACACCTGTCTCCAGCCCAAAGAGAGGTCACTATCCAGGGGTATGGGAACGACCGTGACTCAGCAGCAGCTGAGGACAGCTACATTAGCAATACAAATCATTCCATGGGGAAAGGAGCATTTGATAATTTTTTACTTGTTGGTGCCATGACTTTACTTTGTATGGGAAAGTGAGTGTGCACATTGAATGTTAACAAATAAATGTGAATAGATGTATAGAATTGATCTGCAGTTTTTGAATGCATCCAGGCCACAGTTGAAGAACAGCAATTTTATCTCTTCATGTGGAAACAGTACACAATTTATTTTGAACTGCTCCGCCATTGAGATGGAACCTGCCGGCAGTCGTTTGTGCTATCTAGTGTCCACTTTACATGATTCCCTTGTTTTCCACGAGGTTGAACTCACTGGAAAGCCTTTGGATGGATGGATGGATGGATGGATGGATGGATGAATGGCAAACAGAGTTATGTGGTGACAGAGTTTCAGGCAGAAATATAAACAGGCAGAGTGTGGTGACATCTGTTAAAAAGAGAAACCCTCTAAACAGCTTTTGCGGATTAACAGTAAATGATTAAACCCTGTTAGCATATGGATAAACAAGTTAAGCTCGTGCATCACTGTGTGTATATGTTGGTCTGTGTCAGTGTGGTTCCTGGCGCTAAAACCTGTATTTAATGTTCTTATACAAATGTCACCAACCTCACTTTGTGAATTTCCTGAATTTCATATTACACCTACTCCCTTTGTGATTGACGTGGGAGGTACCTTTTATTATTGTGTAAAACTGAGAGTATTCAGATCAGTTGTAATAACAGTGATTAGGTATTGTGGAGCAGCATTATCTCAGCAGCTACACAGAGCAATCTCAGCCTACTGACCTGGATTAGAGAGAATATGATTACATATTCACTGCTGAAAAACAACAAAACAACAACTTTGTGTGTCAAGAACAATAAGCAGTGAATCAAGAATACATTCTTGATTAGCAAATTAGCTTAATTACAGAATTATCTTAAGGCTCTGTTTGATCTATTGTGCCTGTGTATTTATAAGTCTGCAGAAATTTTAAAACAAGTGATAATTAGTTGAATCAAATAAGTGCATGCAATAATGGCACTGTGAAAAAAACAGGTAAACTGGGTCATGTGCTATATGAGCTGCTTTGACCTATATTCAGAAGCATTGACGATCTAATGGAGCATCTCTTACCAAACAGTTTTTAATTTTAATTATTTATTCCATCTGTATGGGCCTATTTCTTCACCCCTGTCTTCTTCTCTGTGCAATATGGTTTTGTTTTGTCACTTTAGTTTTGAAATTCTCAGTGCTCCAGACAGCCAAGATAGATTGCTTCGAATGGGCGTCTGTGCCTGCAGTGCCCATTCTAATTCAGCCTGGCTGCCACACCCACAGCTCCAGCCTGGGGCCAGTGCGAGAGCAGAGAGTGGAACAGCGGTGAACTATGGCTGCATGGGGCCAAACTGAGAATATAGGTCATCCAGCCCCGCAGATGAAAGATGCATAGCGCTGGCTGCCAGGGTGGAAGCGGGGTGGAGATGGAGTAAATATAGAGATGCTTCCAACTCCTCAGCATAGGCAGTTTAGATGACCACAGGGAGGGATAGAAAAGGGCATGTGCAGGGTATATGCAGAGAGTGGGAGTGGCATGCAAACTGAGGAGATGCAGGAAATTTAGCATAGGGAGGCATGGGTAGGGTATGTGCTGTGGGTGAATAAGACTCCCAGGAACAGGAGTGTGTCAGTGTTTGTAGGAACCAGCATCAAATGCTCTTTCTTACTAATGAAGGGGAAATACAAAAAGCAGGCTCCCTTCCGCGGAGCAGCTGCGGCTGGCACACAATATCATCCTCTGTTTGCCTGTGGCTGGTGGTGATCGGGGGGTGCGAGTGTAAAGATCACACTCACAGTGCACATATCCTTTTGTTTTCTTCGCGAATTGAGATTGATGTGGTCACTTGTAGTGCTCAGAGCAGTGTTACTCTCTGTACCGTAATCTCAGTGACACAATTCAAATGTGATCTAATTCAACGGTATATCTACTTTAAAGGGCCAGTTAACCTAAATAATTTTCTTCTAGTGGTGTTGTGGATGGCTTTTATTTAGTTTGCAGAGGATTTGAAGATTTTTGCTGCCAACCCAATACAGTGGAGGTGAATGGAACTTTGTTGGGGTGCTCACATCACCCCCAAAAATTAGTGCTTACTTGTTAATTCCCCAAACACACTTTGAACAGTTTTCTTTAGGAGTACACCAAATAAATTGTTCCTCTGAAAACTTTTGACTGTGTTCTGTGGATTTTCCAGAGTAATAGGGACACCATTGCTGGGGAGAGGTTTTGAATATTTTTTCTTTTCTTTAAGCAATACAGATGACATAAAAGTACTGAGGTGGCGACTGAATTGTCAGAGGATATCTCAAAACTAAGGCTAATAAAATCTAAACTACTTGCATACATCTAGAGGTATATATACATATATTCTGTAATTTAGATGCCCTTAAGGTGAACCAGTCCTTTCACTTTTTAAAGAGAATTATTATAAACCAAAAAGAAGACATGTGCTATGTGCTCAGAGAATAAAAGTTGAACAAATGTTTAATGTGTGAGAGTAGGTGTAAATGCAGTCCACCCCAAGTCGGCAGAGAATTCTCTTGCTTGCTCTCTCGTCTGTCACTACCTCCCAGATGCAGCATGCTCCAGTCGAGGTCAAACTTAGGCATGCACTTATGATAAGTGGTCTTTTGTTAAGACAAATGTTTCAAGAGGTGCTTGTCAAAATGTGTGGTTCTAGAGGCAATGGGTAATATATGTGCATAACAAAAGAGAAGGAACTGCAATCCCTCTCACAACTGTACGTGCAGAGTTTTCATATTTAAACTCAATTTTGCACATTATTCAATCAAATGAGTATCCCTCCATTGCCTGTTGTCTATTAGTCCATTTAGATAACGTTAAATGACTGGTAAATGCAGGACTTGAATAAAGTGTGATGATTATTCTACCCCAGTCACTCATTCTGTTATTAAGTAATACTAGGTCCTCATCAGACCATTAGCTCAGTTCTCCACCCCTGCAGCCCCAGTGAGCTAATAATGATCATTTACATTAAAGAAAAAATGAATGAACAAAAACTGCATGTGACTGCTATATGACCATAGCATTTAAAAGGTGCAGCAATTCAACTGGCAATCGCACACATTAAATAACAAAAAAGGGTGTGAAAAAGGGGATACTGTTGACTGCTAGTGCTGTTCCATTTAGGCCAAATGACCCCTAATTATGTAGCTAGGGCTTCCTGAAGAGGGCGAGGGGGTGAGAGGGGCTGAACAGTAGAGGCAGAAAGAAAAAAAACAACAGGGTGCAGTGAAGTGAAGGGTGGGATGACTTTGTGACAGAAAAAGAAAGAGCGAGGCACAGTGGACAGAGTGGCGACTTGGTATGGACGTGGGTGTGTTTGTGGAGGTGAGAGGGGCACAGAGGTATGGGTCCATGGTGAGGGGCTAAGAAAGGGTCTGTCTAGGGACAACTAAATGTGAAGGGTCATTGCTGAGAGTGGAGCAGCGCCTGCTGACACAGACAGACAGTCTGTCTCTCCTGCGCTAAGGAGTTTAGGAACACACAGAGACTCAGCTGTTGGTCTAGACTCTAGATGATAGTCAGAGATAGAGAAGGCAGTCAAGGAGAAGTCAACCAACCCCCCACGCCCAGATTCTTCCTCCCAATGCTCCTGCAGACAATAGGAAACTTTTTAGAACCCCTACACACAAAGATCAATTATCAACCAACCACAACGAACTAGTGCCACCAAAATCCAACTGATTGAAAGCGTTGAGTTGCCTCACATCACTGCATGTCCAACTCTGTTGCCTTAAAATGATGTGCGGATACGTACAACATTTGCAAATAACCTTTGTAGGAATCCTAATGCCATTTTATTAATCGACACAACAAAATATCTTGCACACAACACATGGGATGCAGGACATAAAAAAAATAAACATCACCAGTGAACGTAATCCAGGAATCAATTATGTTTCTTCTAAAACGTATTTGGAAAAGCAAATTACTGTAGGGGTATAGAAACAGATTTTGGTTGAGAGGTTGCATTACCTCACACCACTTCTTATTTTCTGTTAACAGTTGCACTTGAACACACAGCTAAGAGTACACAAAACACAGCATAGTCTGGTAAATGACAGATGTATTAATGTACTTCTAAAGACAAATAAAGAAATAAATCACATGAATTCTTTAATAAAACTTTCTCCTTATATCATTCTCGTACTATATTATTGCTTGTGTTATCTCTAGGATGTAATGTGAGACTGTCCTCCCAAGAAGAACGACAACATCAGTCATTTCAGCAAGCGCCCCAAAACGACAAGTGACCAGCACTCTAGGGGCCGTAGTAATAATGATGGAAGCAAAGGAGGAAGTAAGGTGACGATAGTGTAAAGCAACAAAGTCTGCATAGAGTGGAGGTTTCAGCTTGAATCGATGGGTCAACATAATAACGGACTTTACCACGGGAGACTGCGGTTTATTTCCTGTTTTATAAGGTGAGTCGACACTGATTTCTTTTAACAACCGTCCCCGAATCTTACCAAACTTTACCTAACTAAAGCTTAACCACAGCATTGTCACATAAGGAAATGGATTCATTTTTAAACAGTGATTTGTAATGTTTTTGGAATGGCGCAGACAAATGATGCCGTCCTGCAGATAGGGATCAAAAAACACTTCTAAAAAAATGCAAAAAGACACAATAACAACAGCAATCACCACATATTATTAGTCATTGTCAGTTGAATGCTTATTAATTTGTAATAGTGACAACTTGATTAGCACGGCAAGAGAACAAAAATGACATTAGCCATTTTCTCATCTGCTCTACTTACTGCCACCTCCATGACAACAAACATATGGGTCCGGGACACAAGCAAAGCTGCCATGGTCACAAAATTCTGTAAAAACTGTAAATGATCGCAGATCTTATTGTTTAGACTGACAAATACCAAGCTGACCATCCAAATACAAGTTAGTTGGCATGCTTTTGGATTGCATGGTGTGCCCTCTATCTATATTGTTCCAAAGGGAATAGGAAACAAAGAAACAAATCTGTTGGGATTGATAAGAAAAATCATGTCACATATGAACGAAAAAAGAGCAAAGAATAAGACTGTGACTCCCCTGCCTGCCAGCTGTTTGCCATGGTGACCTGCACCTGCTACACAGTGGGAAGGTTATAGTCAATCGAATCAGTTTAATGTGTGTGCTTCTCTCTGCGCCCATCTGAGAACAGCTAAATGTATTATGAGCAGAAACCTGCTGGGTGTGTGGGTGTGTCCGCCTGCTTGTCTCTCTGCCTCATTGTGTCAGTTGTTGTGTCTTTCTGTTCGTCTTTGTGCTAGCAGGAATGATGTAAAGTGTGTGAGCTGCTTGATGCAGAGGCTCACATCAGATGAGCCATTGCAATGATTGGCTGGTCCCTGCCGTGCGCTGATAGGTCGCTGTCTCTTTCTGTTCAAACAGGGGTTTAATCAGACACTTTAACAGGCTGCTTTGTTCAAACACACCATGCTCTGCACTGGGGATCTGGCAAACACAGACTTGTATTTTTGTGTGTGAGTGTGCGTGCATGTGTGCGTGTGTGTGTGCATGCTGAGGGTCAGTATAATTAGTGTTGGTGAGGAGATGGGAGTGGGATGTAGAAATCTGTCTTGCTCAATTTTCCTGCGTCCTGGTCCTCATTCTGTCACACCACCCTATCTGTAATACATTTCAGTCCCTCATCTCTTACTGATGATAAACTTTATACGTGTGTGTTTGGCTTATGATAATCAATAACTCTTCAGAATACTGTTATATCACATGGTAAACAGATACCATCTCAATAAGTTGTCTTACACACACACAAGCAGGCCACCTGTGTTAGGTTATAGTCAGCTGCTGATTGGAGGGACTCTAAGGTCATTGATAAGGATGAAAAAACACCCATTTGGACTAACATTTCTCCTCTGCTGTAATGGCCAATTAAATCCACTCTTGTTGCCTCATTCTTCACTTTTCTTTCTCTGTCTGCTCTTTGTTTTTTGACAGCCTAGTTCATCTATGTCCATCTGCTTTTTGTCCTTCCCCAATTTGTGGTTCACCAAAATCACCACTGTTTTTCCATACTAGCTCAGCCCTACTTATCATGTTCTAACACAGAACAATTTATGTCAGGTTGTAACCATAACTGGCTTACTATTTGATCATAAATGTCCCCAACATCAACTGAGCTGTGTCACTATACCTGTAAACCGACTGGCTTTACATGTCATGCAGGCAACAAGAGAGAAAGCATCAAGTTTTTAAAACTGTAAGCATTTGGTCACCTCCGTACTTTTGTAGCAAGTGTCATAGTTTTGTTTTTGGAGTTTTGCTTCACTCCTTTGTGCCTGTTTTTTTTTGGGGAGGGGTTACACCTCATTAAACAGAGAGCTTCATATTAAAATCTTTACTTTGTAAGTATTCAGCCCCAAGTGAACTAGTTAGATAAAGAGGTGTACGTGCGTATGGATGTATTACACTGTACCCCAAATCTCTAACTTATGTGCAAATCCTGTCATATTAAAACATACTTGCACCATGGAATCCTCACAAGTTATCATGGTTGCTCACAGTGTGTCATAGCACAGGTCTCACATGTTGGAAATTCCACAGCTAGTCTTAAGCCAGACAATGTGCCTGTCTTTGTCTGTTCAACTCTCCGATAAAAGACAGTCCCTGAGTGATGAGTACATTAGGGCAGGCTCTGAAAGCTGCGGGGACACATGGTGCATCAACACCAAGAACTGGTACTTCTACTTTGTGCAATGTGATTAATAGCATGATTTAAATTCTATAGACATGTACATACTTTTAATTCTTTCTTTGAAATCAGGTATAATCTCTTTTAGAAAGAAACTTCCACATATCAAAATATTTTATGCAGTAGATGTGTGTGTGTGTGTGTGTGTGTGTAAGTGGCCTTTGGCCATGATGGACATTATGTTGGTCTTGACTCACTCAACCTCTCTTTAATTTTACTTGTTAAACTAATTGTCTTGGCACCTGAAGCATTTACTAATTAGACACATTTTCAGTAATGAGAAGGTAATGCTTTAGCAGAGTGTCAAGCCCTTTCTTTTTAGATAAAGTAGGTTTCTGTTTGTGTGTGTATGTGTGCAGCGTGTGTGTTTTCACTTGTATGTGTCATCGTAGAAACTTGCAGGACATCAGACAGAAGACAATTTGATAAAGGGCCATGACTTGTTTTTTGGTTAAAATGAGGTTTAAGCTAGGTTGGGTTAGGGTTAGGCATGCATTGGTAGGGGTTAAGGTTAGAGTCAGTCTCCAGGGAATGAGTGTAGGCGTAACTGTAAATGCAGTGTCCTTGAAAGTAACAAAAGTATTATTTTTGGAGGGCTCATGGTTTAAGGGCCTAAACGTCTAGGGCTGTGGGTACTGTGGTGGCTTCTCTGAGCCCACACACACACACACACACACACACACATACACACAGTTAATTCTTCTGTACATTAATCCCTCTGTGCTTGGTGGTTCAGTTCCACAGAGATTAATTAGAGATAATCAGAGGGAACCACTGTTCTGCCACAAAGCAAACTCCACTAATTTGTTATCTCTTTGTCTTCTTCACAACCCCCTTTTGCTTGTCTTTTTACCTCTGTCTATCTGTGTGTGTTGGAGGGGGGCTGCAGGTAGCAGATTATGAATATATTTTGGTGACAGTAGTAGCCTTGAAGGTGTTTTGAGTGAAGGATGCAACTTGTAATCTTTCGAAAAACTTATTTTCTGTCTTTTTCTTACTATGCTTGAAGGAACTACAAAGCAAAAGTCAATTATAAAACTTAATAAACAAATTGCATCCTTGAAAGCACTTACAGTAATGCCACAGATTGGATGATAAACAGGTATAACACTGTATGATCATTGGACAGTGATGATTTTCTTTAAGTTTGGACAACAACAAAAACAACAACCATGAAGCATGATGGAGGAGAACATTTAAAAAGGAGAGCTTCTTGGGGCACTCCATGGCACAGAGTAAAAATCTAAACCTCTGTCTTGGAGGCTTTATATTTATTCTAACTGCAATGGGTTTTCTACACCTCTTTGTTTAACCTGTACACTTGCGGCGGCCTCTTAACTTCCATTCTCTTTTAGCAATTCGTAAAAGTCATTCTTTGACGCGAAACCACCAGCCAGAGATTGAACCGTCCCTACTACAGCCTGGATTGAGGGTCATCCCCTGGCCGTGGAACTAGCTTGTTAGCTGGGAGCACCTTTCAGCACAAATGGGGGAAGCTGGTGAGAATTATGACGTTGCTGCACTAGCAACAACTATTGGTTGGTAAGGCCACCTGTATGAGAGATTGGGGTAATAAACAGGGGACACTTTTTCAAAAATCTAAACAAATCTTGTCTCACAATATCCTGTCACACCAACGCAGCACTTGTGTTTTTTTAAAGTTCTTCAATCTGGATCAATGAATCTCCTCACTGACAGGTGAAAAGAAAAGAAAGAGATACATGGTTCTTCACACTCTCCTCAGGCCAGCATTGGAAGTTAGTAGTATATGGGGAACTGGCCCTTCCAGGTTACGATAAAAAAAGGGGAGAATTTTATTTTTTCTTAGAGTTATTGCTCTTTTATTGGGGCTTATTTGCCCGTGAGCACGTAAACACAACTGTGAGTTTTGTGAATGGTAACAATCAAAGGTTGTGATTTAGCTCCCAGCTGAGAATCTGTGTAATGATGCACGGTTGTAGCAGGGTTTAACAGTGAAATAACAAGGCAGTCAAAGCAGGGTAAATAGAGGTTAAAAATATCCCAGAGCACACTTCTGCTCTGTCATTGCCTCCCTTCTTGATTGATGGCAGGATGTGTCATTCCTATCATAGTTTTTTTTTCTGGATCCCTTCAGCTATTTCATGAGAATATGTTAATTTCACATTCCAATTAAGAAGAAGTCACTCAAAGGAGGTGAGAGGAGGTTTAATGAGAAATAATTGGACATTTTTCAGCTTTTTGCTGTTACACAAAATTGAAGGGCAACATGGTTAGAAGTCTGTGTTTAACCAAATTAATTTCATTAATTTCTGCTACAGTAAACAGTAATGTGGAAAGCTAAAAGAGAAAAATTTTAACAATAGCTTATTAGGTACAGTCCAAAAAGCATAAAGTAAGTTGTACCGCTTTGGGCCCCCAAAATGATATTATTGCAGCTTTTACTCAATTTAGAGCTCTATATTACAGGACCTTAAGCTGGACTGTGGACATGTTTTATTAGGTGTGTATTTGTATTTCTGTATGTAAGAATATGTGCATGAGTGTGTGTTCATGGTTTGTAGGTGCCTGTGTGTTAGTGTGGGTGTGTGTGTGTTGGGGTGGTCATGCAATGCCACGGGTCATCAATAATAAATCAGCGCTACTCTCATGCATTTAACACTTGGTTTCACTTGATTTACTCATCTGGTTCCTCACCCACAGGGGTATAAAGTTATCATTAAACATCTCCTTCCTTCCTTCCTTCTTTGTTCAACAAATTCACCTTTACAGTGAAAAAAATCCGTAATATGGAAAGAAATCCCTTAGTAAGTACCAAAAGGAAATGCAGATAGCGTAGGACATGCCGTTAACCACCGAGACATATTAAGCTTTGAATCATCCATGAAGCAAGGAATATCATACCCTTGCATGCAGCACATCTGTGCGTAAAACAAATGAACTGGAACCAATTTAAATTAAAATTAAAATTAAAAAGCCAATAAAGTGAAATTCTGTGACTGTCATGTAGATACAATAATATAGGGACTATTTTGCATATAAAAGGCACCTGGAAAGGGCGAGGATTAAAATACATTCATTTTTTGAATATGGCTATCTATTAGCCTCTGACAGTCAGCCTTGGAAATTTAAGTCTGGACGAGAGCCACTGAGAAATAATTGAGCCTGGCAGTTGGAAGCCGGCCCAATCACTGAGCTAATGGGAGTGGTTTAGATGACATGACTCACTGCTTCCTTAAACTCTGCAGCTTCATGGACAACTTTTTAAACTAGATATGAGACATATAAAATAAAGCATGATTCTCATCCCTGGTCACTTTCCAAAACAGCCACCATGTTTTTCCATGTTGATAATTGGAAGCAAGTGAAAGTTCAGAGGAGAGCAGTTGTCAGTCATACCCAGTATACTTGGAATGAGTCCTTTAAATTCACATTGATCCTTGCGAGACCACAAGAAATCTTTATGGTTATAATGACTGGCTTATAGTGGCATATATATACTGAGAGCGTTTGTGAACGGCAGTTTTCAGATCTTGCCACAGATTCTCAGTTAGATATAGGTCTGGACTTTGGCTGGGCCATTCTAACACATGAATACGTTTCGTTTTAAACCAGTCCATTGTAGCCCTGGCTTTATGTTTAGGGTCGTTGTCCTGCTGGATGGTGAATCTCTTCCCCAGTCTCAAGTATTTTGCAGACTCCAACAGGTTTTCTTCCAAGATTGCCCTGTATTTGGCTCCATCCATCTTCCCATCAACTCTGACCATCTTCCCTGTCCCTGCTGAAGAGAAGCACCCCCAGCGCGTGATGCTGCCACCACCATGTTTGACAGTGGGGATGGTGTGTTCAGAGTGATGTGCGGTGTTAGTTTTCCGCCACACATAGCGTTTTGCATTTAGGCCAAAAAGTTCAACTGACCAGAGCACCTTCTTCCACGTTTGCCGTGTCCCTCACATGGCTTCTGGCAAACTGCAAACGGGACTTCTTGTGGTTTTCTTTTAACAATGGCTTTCTTCTTGCCACTCTTCCATAAAGGCCAGATTTGTGCAGTGCACGACTAATAGTTGTCCTGTGGACAGATTCCCCCACCTTAGCTGTTGATCTCTGCAGTTCATCCAGAGTCACCATGGGCCTCTTGGCTGCATCTCTGATCAGTGCTCTCCTTGTTCTCCTTGTGTAAGTTTAGGTGGACGACCGTGTCTTGGTAGGTTTTCAGTTGTGCCAGTCTCTTTCCATTTCCGGATGATGGACTG
Organism: Nannoperca australis; assembly: GCA_036023655.1. Taxonomy (NCBI): domain Eukaryota; kingdom Metazoa; phylum Chordata; class Actinopteri; order Centrarchiformes; family Percichthyidae; genus Nannoperca; species Nannoperca australis. The sequence goes on from JAVQJD010005047.1 coordinate 44,878, forward strand.
AACAGTGCTCCGTGAGATGTTCAAAGCTTGGGAAATCTTTTTATAGCCTAACCCTGCTTAAAATTTCTCCACAACTTCATCCCTGACCTGTCTGGTGTGTTCCTCGGACTTCACGATGCTGTTTGCGCCCCAATATTCTCTTAACAAACCACTGA
>JAVQJD010005069.1:0-18599 GCA_036023655.1 Nannoperca australis
CCCCCCCCCCCCCCCCCCGCGGCGGCCCCCCCGCCCCCATCAAAGAGCATGTGTAATAAAGTCAGAGATTTTCCGTCTGAACCTCCATTTCTCATCATGGGCAGAGATAAATGATCTCAGGGTTGCCTCTTTGTGACTCTGTGTGATGGATCCAGCATGAGATGAATGGAAAAGCATTACCTTGGTCATTAGTTCAAATACATTACATTGTGCAATCTTGAAATCACATTTTTTTCTGAGGTCTTGAGTAATCCATCAGAGTAATAGCAGCATTCACTTTGTTATTAATTGAAATATTACATAACCTATTATGTCACTGATGTTATTTATGTTACCATAGCTAATCCCCTATAATACTATAGAACTTTTGTTGGCCTCAACAAAAAATAACCTTCATCATCCTGCAAGAGGATTTTAGGAACCAAAACTTTGAAAAGATGTCTACCTTAAAAATCACATTTCAACTCTTTGTAGAGGATTATTTAGCCACCAGAGGTTAAGTTTAGGTAAGCAGTAGTAAAATGTCAGCTAAGCAAAGTAAGGTCTGAAAACATGTTCTGTATGTTTACATGGCATGTATAAATGATCTGTGACTGGTTTTAATCTGAAAATGTTCTCTCTTGTTTCTTTTTTTTTTTTACAAAATTACATCTGCTCACCTCCAAATTGAATTTTCTATATTGACGTCCTCAGTCAGAATGCAACAAACTAAATTTACAATTTACAAATGCCACTCATTGATCCTTCATCCTTCATAGGATGTGTTCAAATTAAAATGCATCTCTGCTGGAAAAACAACAAAGACATTTTACAAACAATCCCTCTCAGATTTGGAGAAACGACGCACACCAGAAGATTATGCTGGCATGTGAGAGAACAAGACAGTGTCTCTGCAAACAGCTACATCTGTTAAATCCTTCCCTTTCAGTCTGTGTTATATGGTGGTGTTGATGGTGGCATCTATACTGCCTGACTGAAAGCACAAGTCAGATCACAACTAAAATTGAGTCCTTGTATGATTTCTGTCTAATGAGCCTAGAAACAGCTGCTAACACATGTTTTTCTTTTAATAATAGATGTGATGGGCCGGTCGCTCCACTACTAGTCGACCATCACTGGCCATTGGTGGAATGGATCTAAGATACAATAGCAGCTACACATTGCATTTGCTGAAGAGCCACTGTTGTTCCATAGATGCTCAAAGAACCCACACTTATTCTGTGGCGGTAAGATATTAAGGTGATGTTGGGTCTGAGGACTGTAATGGTGTCACATACACATACCATAAGGACACATGTAGAGAACAGGGTATCTTGCATTTATACACTCACAACCTTTGATCCCCTAAGCTCTCAATCCTCAGAAGAGATGTATTTTGGTTCACTGGACAAGCTCCTACATTTGTAGCATGTGTCATTTCGTGTTTGAGTGCACGTGTACTTTATTACTGTGGCTTTATCTGAAAATAAGCAAGCTCAAGATTGCATGCAGAATCAGTTGCCCAGAGGCTCTAAGAGGAATACTTCATCCTTTATCCCATTCCCTGGTACTAGCACACAGAGTCACTCCACATTCCACTGATCTAGTCCCTGTGATTAAGTGTCTTTTTGTAAGCTTTGTACCGGAGTTCTTTTTCCAGCTGAAGGCAACAATGAAAATCCCTTACTGGTGACAAGTTGTTAAATGAAGCTGTGTCAATTACGTACCTGTGGAGCAAAAGACATTTCTTCATAATAATTGACACATGTGGGGGAATTCAGTGTTCCTGTGCCTCAGATATTAATGATCAATTGGCAGAACAGAGGAGCACTCAATGGTTGGTTGTCTTGTGAATGTATCATTTAATTTTTTTTCCCAGGCAGCTGATATTATGGTGAGCAGAATAAGGTTAATACAAATACAGATAATAATTAATATTATGATTTATTTTTTCTGAGCTGCCACATCTATGGTTTAAGGTCACCTATGGTTTATGGCCATCAGTTCTGTCGGACCCCCAACGGGGGAACAAACAATAGTGGTACGACCACCAGACAGGTTGAAAACAAACCAGCCAGATTATCTAAACCACTTTTTTGGGATATAAAACTGAAGGTGAGTGCAACTGTAATTTTAGTAATAATCCGGAGCGTAGGTCAAAGTTGGTCTGCAAATTGTGACTAATCTTTACACTAGACAGTTTGGATAATAATTTAAGCATTGTCTGATGATCTGACCGCTTGTGCTTGTTGTGCTGTTGGATCTTATTTTAGCGATGGCGTTCCCAGATCTCAGGAGTTACTTTGCTGAGTAAAATGTTATCATAACTGACAGTTCTAAAGGCCAGAGGTACAAAACTAAAACCCAAGTTGCTGTTAACATGTTGTATTCAATTAAGGTTTGGTTGACTTACCGCAAATAACTTGGAAAAAGCGGTTATAATTAATATTTGATATTAATATTGGGTGGAATGACAATGTGTCTCATAGTGACAAACTTGGAGCTGATTATCACTCGACTCTGCAGTTACTTTCACCTTTTCGGAGCATTTTAACATCTTCCAACATTTTGTTTGGGTTTATGGAGTGCAACCTTACATGGTTCAGTCTCACCACTCTTATCAGTGTCGTTTTCAGTCGCAACAGATCTGTTTTTAGCAAAAAGTTCTAAAAGCCCCAGTGTTTCTACCTGCCTACCAGATAATTTTAGCAACCAGCTTGTGAGAAAAGTAGAATATCTAGGAGTTGACGGAGTCAGTTTTGGACTTGCATTCATTAGATGGCAAGAAACATGACTCCAAATCAAAGCTGACATTGCTCTGCACCTGCTAGATATGTTCATGTTTGCCATATCAACTTTATCAGGGGATAATATCGAAGTTGTGTTTACAGCTTTGCTGTACTGCACACAAGTGACCACAAAAAATATTCCAGGTTTAAAGTTAGGGAAATATTGTGGTCACTGTCAAAAGAAACCAATGCAGACTCAGTTTCAAAAATGTCAGAATAACATAGGTTGTTTTAAGTATTCGTAAAAGCAACAGAGGCTGTTGGTTTACTCGAAGAACCACTTCAGATAGGTTTTCAGAGTTGGAAGAACTTTTAGAATTATTGCATTTTTTGTAAATATACTGGATTCACTTAGAAGTCTTCATATTGTCTTCCGTATTTGTCTTTTTGTCTGTATGTAACCACTGTATGTAGAAATACACCTTGACATGCAGCCGGCTCATCTGTTTACTGTAATTAGAGTGAAATTATCAACTCTCTCGTAACATGCAGAAGCAGTTCTTTCTTTCAGTAAGTATCAAACCAACGAAGATTTTAAGCCACAAGCATCACTAACCCCGACCCCCACCACAAATAAAAAAACAACATCCTAACCAAATCACCATGAATGTCAACATGCTGCACCTCAAACTCATTTCGTGCAATCGCATGTTTAAAGTGTGATTTGTTTGACAATAAAATTCCTTGAATCCTTAAAATGATTTAATAGCAGCACAAACTCCCACAGCCTCACATGAAACAGTCATGCCTTTATACCGACCTGTCGTTAGAGAACTCATTCATCTGTAACTTAGTGCCAGACTCAGTAGGGATCTAGCTAACCAGAGTACATGTTTCACTTTGATAGCAGTAAACATTGTCAATCGCCTATTTCATTTTGTAAAATATATTGATCCCTTGATCCCCATGAGCCCATGTGAGCGATCCATCAGAAGTCATTGAGGTTATTCATCCCGAATTAGAATTGATCTTTTAAAAGTTGACTGCAGGACACCAGGGAGTAAAGGACATCTTTTCCAGCTGAAGGAGAGCTGCTTAAGTAAGTAATATAGGAGGGACTCATGCTCTGTCAAGTGAGCACCTCCTCAATTAGAGTTAAGCTCAGACATCAACGGGATCAGAGGAGAGGATTTGACTGCTCTTCTCCCTTCCCCTCTGTTCTTGTGGGATGGTCTAGTGGCAGCAAACTTCTGCATGCAGCCCTGTTTCACAGAGGAGATAAGAGCTATTGTACTAAATTCTATTCATTGGTCTTATGCATCTGCAAGGACGTTCCAAGGGCTGTCCATTTAAAGATGCACTTATCTGTCTGCATGAAGACCAAGGTATTCATCTCCGCCCGAGGCTATGCACTTAACATTCTGAAACAACTATTTAAGAGACACCAAATGCTTTAACTAAGGCACGGCTCCTAGAGTAAACTATTTCCTGTTCTCATAAAACCAGTTTATAAGTCAAGTTGAATTACAAAAACAACGCCATTTTTATTCTAAGCGCACTGTTAAACCAATGCACCATGAACAGGCGATTGAAATGCAGATTGATTCATACAGAGACTTGTGATACTTTCATTATCTTTTGATTACATTTCCATTTAGAATTGAAAATGATTATACCCGCTTGCCTGCCAGCAACCACAACATCTCTGGGGTAGTTCCAGGCAACATAATGCAGCATTCAATGGATAAAAAAAAATCCACTTTTGTTTCTTGAATTAAATATTTGGGGGGGTGGGATGGGATGACGATATCAAGAGAGACACAGTACAAGTTTATTTGCGATCAGTCCACTACCAGACTATAATATCTCATCAATTATTGAATGGATTGCCATTGTACAGACAGTTATTTCCTGGTAACCAGAGGATGAATCGTACTGACTTTGGTGATCACCTAATGCCGCTTTGAAGTTGACATTTGTGGTTTTTAGTTAAATGTCACAATAAATATTGGATGGATTGCCATGAAATTTACCCCACATGATGAATTGTAATCACTTTACATCCAGATCCATCATCAAGTCAAAGTTTTAGTTTGTCCAATACTTTGGCTATGGACCAAATACCTGCAAAATGTATTACATTCCTTTGTGTTTAGTGATAATTTGCAAATTTTAGCTAAACAAAAATAGTGATGAACATTTTAGCTGCTAAACCTCAGCATGTGACCATTGTCATTATGAGCTTTTGTGCATATTAGCATGCTGACTTTAGCATTTAGCTCAAAGTATACCCTCACAGAGCTGCTAGAATGGCTGAAAACTTGTCCTCTTGTTTACTGACAAAGACCACACTTCAGATAGGAAATACACGTCATTTACTGAGATGATCGTGGAGTATGGAAGTCAGTGGCTGGAATGGTTGAACAAATCTGGGAGCCCAAGGGGACACCAGCTTTTGAGTGTTAAGGCTCCATCTGGGTCCCCTGAGGTCCCTGTAGACAGACGGAGGGCAAGAGTGGGGATGATGGAGAAAGGATAAAAGAAAAGGGGAAGGGGGAAAGGATGGAGACATGAGAAAGAGTTGAAAATGGGAGATTAAAAAACCTAATATGTAAAGAAGAAAATGCATACAACATTAAAATAATTAAGTATATATAAATATTTTACTTATAGAAATATGTGACAACTATTTAACCATCAATTGTAAAATGATCTAATTCATCCTGTCACATTATGACAAGAATCCAATGGCTCGGATATATTATGTATTAATGTCTGCATTTCTAATACTATCCCTTCCAATCTTAATGTTACAGTCACACCATATTAAGGAGGCAGCTAATCGTCTCTGGTGCTCAGAGATGATAAAGGATGGTTGTCTTTATCCTTGTCACACATGTTCAGTTATGTTAAGTGAGCAGAACTGCTGTTTTACAGAAATATAATTTTAAATCAGGCATTTACCCTATATTTAATCTCGATTTCTATGTCTATATAATTAATGGAAGACCTCTAAACATCTTCTCAAAATGATTCTATGAACTCCATGCCACAGATTAAATGTGATCTTTACTTACCAGGGACGCTGCCTAACTCTTTTTTAAGTTATAATCACAGAGCAATCTTCCATTCAGACTGGAACTCCCTCGTAGCTCACCTCCTGAACTCTATTCAGCCCCTTCCATTCCTCAAGAACACTGTAGCATTTCAGCCTCTTATACCCTCCCATGCTACTACTACACCCTCTCTCCACTGGCTGCTTGTGTCAAGTTTAGACCTCTGTTGCATTCCCCATGCTCTGTGGTGCAGTCTTAAACACCAGCATTCTGCTACTATCGGCCACTTGTCTCTCTCTTCTCCGAGATGAATTGATCAGTTGCCTGGCCGTTATTCCTCCTGCCTCCCCAATGGAGAAGTTACCTTTTCACTCTATTCACAACAGCACAGTCACCCCTCATCTTCCCATGTAAGCTGAAAACAAGTTCCAAACATTCCTCTCTTTCTACTGAATCAAATAAAGTGTTTTTCTAAATCGAACTGCAGCAAAAATCTCCTCTACGTCTCTGTGTAGCTTATTTAATTTGACCACATACTGTCGGTCTTACGTCATCTTTCTATGATTGTAACCATGGAATTCCTTTGAGCATATTAAAATGTTGGTATTCTATCAATTTAAACTTATCCCACAGTTTCACTCATTTAAAATTGATTTAGCCAAGAGAATCATCTGGAGGATGAAGAGACAGATGTATAGGTTATGAGTCTGCAGTGTGTACTCTTCTGCACAGCTGCGCATCAATTACATTTCTGAAATGTTCGCCTGTCCATCAAGCATCCAAAATGAATTAAAATGGCTAAGGGCAATCCATCAAACCTCTTTGGAGGGTGTTTGTACTAAATCCTATGAGGAATGTCATTCAAGGCATTAGTCAGCCAGGAATATAATAATTACAGGGGAATTTCTTTGGCAGAACAAATGTCCCCTGTGAGTTTAACACAAATTAGGAACATCAGGTTTGAGGATGGAATAAAAAAAAATTCACAATGTCCATGGCACTGGCATCAATTATCCTGACAGAGAATGTAGATAGTGAGATTGATAAATAGACAGATAGATCTGACATACGTATTTTCAAAGCTTTCTTTTGTTTAGCAATTAACTATGAATTAAACATCCGTACCAACTGGAACATGTCCTAAAAGTGTGGTTTTGGAAGGGAACCAAGGCGACAATTCATCCCAGATTAAAGTTTTATGATTCTTTGTCTGGGTTTTTTCTGGTGGATCTAACTGACTGCACAGGCTCGACCAGGCTGGCAAAATAAAACACCCCAGGGATGGTAGAAAGGGATCAGCCAAGAGTAACAGGACAGCGGGTCATTACGCACAACAATTGTCTTGTGGGCCGTGGAGCTACAGTGGAACAGTGCTATCACAGAGGTAAATGTGTGTGAGTGTGTGTGTAGCAGGGTCACTCTTCAGCAAAAATATGTTCACAATCGTAGCTTGTTAGCATGTGTTTCTTTGGCCCTGCCCATACCTATTGAACTCTACATGACCTGTGCTACCAACTAAATACAAAAAATTACTAAATATAAACTTTTTCTTGCATAAGTTAGCCACTGGAAACACATATTGTGGGCTGTTTATGCTTGTTCAGTGGGAATGTGAAAATAGTTTGATGTTGATTATATAACAAAGTAACACTTTTGTGCATGGAAGTTGGCTCACTGGATACAAGCACTTGCCTTTCAAACCAACAGTAGCGTGTGCTATAGAAGTTAGCAGTGTTACATGCAGATATTGTGGGAATTTAAAGTTGGTAGCGAACACTTGCAGCCTCATTACAAACAAAATGTCTGAAAATGCCTCAAGTATATTTTAATACCTGTGTAAAATGTAAAGGTAGCACAATACAAGCTTTTTTAGCTGTACTTAACTTGTATTAGCAGTTAACCTCTGAGCTGTATCAGTTCTCATGCAGCGAGTACTTAGTTACTGAGTTCAGATGGGGCTGCACGATCCTCTGATCAATTTATAAATACATTTCTAATTTGCATATGGGGCTAGCTCAGTGTTTACACTGAGCCACGGTGCTTCTTTGCTGCTTTGAATACAATAATAATTCTAACACTCTGGCAAACACCACAGTAATCTAAGAGGGACACCGAGGGGCAAACTTGAGTTGCACCAGGCATGACTCACAACAAAAGCAAGTTACACCGTGTATGAGATTAAAGTTTAATTATTAGGTTAACAAAGTGACAACTTTCTCATACTGGATCCACTGTATTTAAGAAATACATTATGATATGATTTAAAGACACAGTTTTCAGGGTAGATCTCAAGTGATATTTGTCTCGTGTAATATTGTTGGTTCCCCACTCAATTCATGCAGACATAAACTCGGCCATGGAACAATAACACATGCCACTCATATACACTTACCTCACTAGACCTCAGGAAATACGCACGAGAAACTTCATCATCCCAGTCTGACCCAGTAACCCCCAGACAGTCTGCGCAGTGAGCTTATGGCCTTCAGCATGTTTAACAAGAAACATGAGCTGTTTCCTTTGGTCTGGCTCTCTAATTAAGCACCGACACAGCTGTTAAACTCTCAGCGGTCCTTTCTGCCGGAGACCACAGCTGGTTGCAGAAAGCCTTCTCTTCCTGAGGGACGCCTCTCTCGGTCACTGACACTGAAGCGCTGAGGATTTGTCAAGAGGAGCTACTACAGCCATAATATTTTAACAGTGGACAACATGGTGTATTTATACAATAATAATATAAAGGGAGCACAGCAGGGGGGCAGGTCAATACAGCTCACCATCAGATTCAAAAGAAAAAACTGAAAATCCTTACTCCCTGTAGAAAACACAGAGGGGCAAAGTGTCACAGCTCTATTATTGCTTTTCTGCTACGTAGGTGGCAGAGGTTGTGCTGTTATAGACACACACATGGCTGGTTGGTCAAAAGCCAGATCAAATGCACACCACTACTATTAAGAGGAACCCCAGCAGGGCCATCATGCCTGCCAGTCAGAATGAAGCTCAGACAGGTTGCGACCTCACTCTTTGTTGAATGTGGAGAGGCTGGCGTCTAATATCAGAGTAAGCAGGAAACCAGTGCTGCTGCTCTGCTGTGAAGGAAAGAAGCTGTAACACAGAGAGGATGAAATTCAGTTGCGAGGAAGAGAAGAGGTTGATGTTTCGCTTTAATCGTTTGGCAGCCAAGATAAAGTCTAAGGGATGATACAATATTTAGGGTCAGAGGTTAATAAGAGACATGAGCACATGGCACCCTGAGGCTCCTTAGTGTTCCATCGGGAGTTTTAGTGCACTTAATTACGAGGCATTCCTCGCCCACCACTCCAACAAGTTTGAGCTGAATAGCACTCCCTGCAGAGAGAAGCAACCACTCTCCTTTTATTAGGAGATATTAGATGTGACTGGGCTGTTCCGCTGACTGGAAGCTCATTATCCAAAAAACTGCATTACCTCAGCAAGTTGTCCTTAACCACGTCCAAGAAATAGAAAAGGGAAAAGTCTTTGCACATTTGCATGTGCATTCCAAGAAAGGTAGTTAGGATGCAGAGAGAGACCAGTGAGCAGATCAGTGAAAAGGAGTATAGCCTTTTGAGCGAATACAAATCAGGCAAGACCAAAAGATAGGATGTGCACTGTGGGAATGACCTGCTCTCCCAAATTCCCTGCTTCCAGCAAATCCTCACATGCAAGCAGACATGCACAGACAATGCCAAAATGGTCCCATCCAAAAGCCTTCAGAGGAGAAAGACAATACATACTCCCGGGCTTCAGGCTTGGTGGCCCATGGTCAGGCATTCAACCCTGCTCATTAGAGGTATTTTCCAATTACAGTGGAGCTGTCTGCACAACCAGCGTCACGGTTATTCAGGGGCCATTGTTTAGTCAGCTCAGCCCATGTTCCAGAGTTTGGAGCCTGAGAGGATGGATGTAAAGGAGTTTATGTTTTAGGGGAACAATGGCTGCTCTACACTGAGTGGGGTCCAGAGAAGCAGGGCTGTTTGTCTGTAAGAACATGCCAAGAGACTGCAACACACACCAGGAGAGGACAGAAGTGGGCTAAAAACAGGAACAGCACCATTGTGGATGTCCTCATACTCAGGCAGAAACCCAAGCGTTCCTTCTCCCTGTGTTCTCACCACAGTTTGATTGTCCTTCTTGCATGGGAAGGGAAAGAGGAGATGAGGAGAGGAGCGAAAGACAACAAAACCCCCCAAAAATAGGATATATAGCAAGACCGCATCTAGCTGCAACTGTTATGAAAAACGTTCTAGAAAAAAAACTTGCAGCTATCCAGAATCACATTTAGATGGATCGTGCTGCATCTTTTCTTTCTTTTCATTTTCAACCAGAGCGCCTAATGGTCGGCCTCAGAGCGCCACCTAGTGGGCCGCGGCAGAAGTGGCACTGACAAATGGTGAGAATAAACAAAACATACTTTTTGGGGTAATTTACAAAGCTAGTTATTTTCCATGGTTGAAATATGGTCTAAATGTATTATTTTCAAAAAAAAAAATTATGTATTTTCAATGTTCACATTTAGACCTGAAATATGATATAATATGATATAACATTTTGAATGTCTTTTCAACATCTTTTTAATGTGTTAAAGTGTTAAATCAACATTTACAAATAGTCGGTCATTTGTGTTGAATTCTGGTTAAAACCTGTCAAATGAGGCGCTACAACCATCGAAGCTCCAGAGACATTTAAACACACAGCACTCGGGGTGGTATGTTTATTTGGGAAGGTGGTCCTCGGAAATGTTTTAACAATGAGAAGTGGGCCTTAAGTTACAAAAGGTTGAGAACCCCTGCTTTAGAATACAAAGGAAAACAGAGAGAGTGAAGAGAGAAGTAGAAGTACGAAGATAGATAAAGTGCCACAGAGGGACAAATAGACATACAAGAATATAAAAAATAAAATAAAACAAAAGTTAGAAAAGGTACTGAAGATGATTAAACGGAAAGTTCATTAACAATGAGAGCTGAATGAACATAAGTGAAAAACTCAAATTAATGGCTATCCAAGTTCTACACTTGTGCGTACAGAGTGCACAGAGTGGTTTTGAAAGCACCAGGGGAGATGTCTTCCTGCTGTGTTGCTCCACTAAAATGACTGAAACAATTGAAGCATGTACTTGAAGGCACTCAGACATTTTCAGCTGGCTATAAAATAGTTGCTAAAGAGAAAGAAGGTAGAGCAAAAAAAGTAGATAAAGTTGAGCACTGTCCATAGTACTCAAATGTGTCTATCAGAGTTCGCATATCTGTCTATGTATAGTACATTTTATGACTCCGTGGCATGTTTTCAGTGTATTTGCGTTTGCCCCGTGAGGATTTAATGCCCAGCAAACTGCAGGCAGTGGCCAAAAGCCCAGAAGTTAATGTCGATATGATACACAGGTTCAACAATCACTTCCACCCAAATGAGGCTAAAATAACAATTCAAAGTACAATTATACATTAAAGAAAATCACATTAAAACACCATTGGAAAATACTTGTGTATTGTCGCATTATCCTAAACTGACATAACATTGATTTTAACACTAGTGTATATTTACACAGAACTCTGGTATTTCTGCAGGCAGCTGTGTCAACACCTTTTCAATGTCAATATGTTGGCATGGATTTCTTAGAAAAATGGCAAAGCTGCTGGAGGAGTGGGAATTGAGCCGAGGCGTTTCAGATAGGAGGCAGGTAAAGATTACAAGCCTTGGCAAGGGTGTAAGGAAAGAGAAGGGTAGGTGAGGCAGATGTCCTGTCAGCTTCACACATCCCCTTACTTTATACCTGCGGGAGAGACAGAGCAAACCTGGATATTTGAAAGTCCTTGCACTTAAACAACAAAATGGGTCTTTTCCACCCTCTAAAATAACATTAATGACTTGTCATCTGAGCATTTTGTGGTTAAGTTAAGGCAACTAAAACGTATTGATAAAGGATAGAAAAAGATCACCTTCATGTTTCAAATATACCAATGTATTTGATAGGAGACAGGACAGGACTTCCTGGAGCTGGTTGCCTGGCAATCTTACAGTGACAGCAAGACTCCAGGAAGTAAATATAAAAAATGTCCCAAAATGTCAAACCACACCTTTAAGAATTTAAAAATGCATCCAGTATGTAATTTGTATGGAGTGGAGAATTTCTGGAGTTGGAGAAGTGATATTAATAATGTAGCCATTTTATAATTGAAACTATTACATTATGAAAAAATAAATAGAACATTTATATAAGTAAGACGCATCTCTCTACAGAGCATTGCAATACATACTACATTTTGAAGCTGTTGACTGAGAGGAGTTTATTCTGCTGTTTTTTGAGGTTTAATTTGTTCGGTTGTTTTCAGCTGTACTGCAATTCATTATATTGTAAGGGGTTACTATTATTGTGTCCACCCCATAACTGTATATATAGTTCCCCCTGGAAATGGCAATGGCACTGCAGCAAAGGCCTCAAGACAAATTCCTGGACATTTGCTGGACATTTGCTGATTAGCGCTGTAACACTAATGAGGGCAATATTTTCTTTATGTCTGTTTTTCTCCCGTATCTGGAAAATGTTCCTCCGTGTCTTGTGTCTACTACAACCCTCTCTCTTTCTTCTTATTTTCTCTTTTTGCCTTGTTTTCTCTGTCTTTATTTGTGACTAAAGAAAGACAAATCAATGCCAAAACACAATGCTATGCATTCTCAGGTGAAGTAAGGCAACACTCTACATTGCAATCAGCAGTCCTTTCTGCAATCAGGTCTTAAATTGACACAGTAATGCAGCTTGCTCACTCTCTTATTCTGTTGAAAATGATTGTTGTCTGTATATATGGTGTGCATACAATTGTGTGCCTGTGTCTGGATTACAGATTGAGAAGAAAGACGTGATGTTGAGTAGGAGCTGTGATGCAGTGGGCTTTGATGTAGTGGGTTTATATCAGATACTCCTACTATAGGAACATTGTTTTCTGTGGGGACTTGGGTTACTGAAACACAAGCCTGCATTAAGACTGTGTCTGTTTAGTAAAAATGTAAGTATGTCTGACTCGATTATGTGTCCACATTGTCTGCCTGAACAAATAGTGACATAATCAGTTCATTCATTTGAAGACATTTAAAAATAATCATCTATGATTCATAAAGGTACAATTTGTACACGTTTGATCATATAGTGTTTATACACTGATCAGCCATAACATTCTGACCATCTGCCTAATATTATGTAGGTTTCCCTTTTGCCGACCCATCGAGGCATGGACTCCACCAGACCTCTGAAGGTGAGCTGTGGTATCTGGACTCCACCAGACCTCTGAAGGTGAGCTGTGGTATCTGGACTCCACTAGACCTCTGAAGGTGAGCTGTGGTATCTGGACTCCACCAGACCTCTGAAGGTGAGCTGTGGTATCTGGACTCCACCAGACCTCTGAAGGTGTGCTGTGGTATCTGGATTCCACCAGACCTCTGAAGGTGTGCTGTGGTATCTGGATTCCACCAGACCTCTGAAGGTGTGCTGTGGTATCTGGACTCCACCAGACCTCTGAAGGTGTGCTGTGGTATCTGGATTCCACCAGACCTCTGAAGGTGAGCTGTGGTATTTGGACTCCACTAGACCTCTGAAGGTGTGCTGTGGTATCTGGACTCCACTAGACCTCTGAAGGTGAGCTGTGGTATCTGGACTCCACTAGACCTCTGAAGGTGAGCTGTGGTATGTTAGCAGAAGATCCTTTAAGTCCTGTAAGTTGTGAGGTTGGGCCTCCACGGATCAGACGGCTCGATGTGTTTGTCAAGCACATCCCACAGATGCTCAATTGGATCGAGATCTGGGGAATTTGGAGAACAAGTCAACATCTTGAACTCATTGTCGTGTTCCTCGAACCATTCCTTAACAACTTCTGCAGTGAGCAGAGCAGAGCATTATCCTGCTGAAAGAGGCCACTGCCATTAGGGAATAGTGTTTCCATTAGGGGTGCACTTTAATTTAGGTAGGTGATATGTGTCAAAGTAACATCCACATGAATGGCAGGACCCAAGGCTTCCCAGCAGAACATTGTCCAAAGCATTACACTGCCTCCACCGGCTTGCTTTCTTCCCATAGTGCATCCTGGTGCCATGTCTCCCTAGGTAAGTGACGCACACGCACCCACATTAAAAAAGAATGAAGGTAAGAACGGGAGTTCATTGGAAGGTAATCTAATTGTTAATAAGAGCAGCAACTTTCAAAGAAAGCACTGACAAAAACTGATGACATTTTATAACAAAATCCATACCATAATTTCAGTAAGTCACAGGAAGAAGAAATAAACGACCAACTTCAAGCCTTCTTACTTAGATTGCTCTCCTGAGTTTCCAAATAGCAGGCTACTATATATTCATTGATAGCTTTCAAAAACAGCAACTCTCAGCAGTGAAAAGAAGACTAGAATTCCCTTCATCTTCTCCCAACAAGCATCATTACCAACACCAAATATTCTCCACGGTACACACCAGTATTTCTTGGTGCCTTTCAGCAGTGAACTGAGACTGAAATTCTCTTCAATGTCTCTCTACTAGTTTCAATTTTGGTCAGTAAAGGGAAACTGTCTGCGTTGTATCTTTGAATTATCTCACATATGGCAGCCTGGATGTTGAACCAGGGGAGTGCATCTAAAAAGAATACTTCATTGCAGACTTAAATTAAACCCACAAAGGTCAAACATTGGCTGAACAAAATTAATCCTGTGCTTGCTTTCTTGCTTGCTGTCATTAAAATGTGGGCACAGACCTTAAGGAGCAAATCACCAGCGTTCCTCCTTCTCACCTTTCTGAAACTAGGACCTTTTCTAAACCCATTGAAATGTAAATTTGGCCCAGAAAACAAAAAGCTGTTGACTGACTCGGCCCTTTTGAAAATTCAGTTCACTTAAAGTCAGATTTTTCATTACTTTCTTTTCTCTTCTCTTTTCTTCTCTCGGACTCAAACGGGGACCCAGAGTAGAACTGCCTCCATAACACTGCTACTTACTCCGATTTTACAAAGATCCGCTGCTCAACTTTGGTATGAAATGGACAACATATGTATTTATTTAAACTACAGGGTTATTACATGGTGGGTATAGACTTCTTATAGAGTTACAAAAACCTTTATAAAAGATAGCTAACAAAACAATTTTACTTTAAGGTCAATTTAGTAGCTATTCTAGAGATCGTGAAAGTATCACACAGCCGTCCTAAGCAGTTGGAATTTAAATTTTTCATCTCGTCCATGTTGGCTTAAACTATCTTAAAACTGACTTAAAACTATCTCACAACAACTCAACTTTCAACAACTTGACAATCTCAACTTTAGAGTTATGTGTCAAAAATTTGACATTTATGTGCTGATGAAGATAGTGTGATCCAATGAAAAGGTCAAGAACAGCTAGTAAATAGACCTTCGGGTGAGACTGTGTTGTCAAGTATATCAAAGGTCATGAACTTTCAAACTTAATCTATAGAACACATTGCTGGGGAATTATTGCCCTGAGAGAGAAGATCTGAGTTGATAAAAATGTTGATACACTCAACTGAGCCACCTTCACATATTATTGTACGCTCACAGTTATGAGCTTAATGAGCAGCAGCAAGTGGAGAAGGATGTGCTTTTTGTTTTTTCCACTTGGTTTGAAGGTTGTACACAACCTGAAGGGAATACCTGCAGGCATTCCTCAGGGCTGAAAAAAGCACTGCTCAATTTTTCAGGTAAAATTTACATTTACAGTCAAATCCGTTAGTCCAAGATAAGACAGCAAATGTGACATTATCTATCAGAATTTACCAAGCATCTATAAAGGAAACAAAATCACTAAGAAAACAATTAAATAGTTCTCCAATGTAATACATTACATCCGGCCACATATATATATAGACATATTTGTAAAGACAAAGGTTTCTAAAATGTAATGTACAGTATATATACAGAACATATGAGATCATCTATATAAAAATGACTCACCTAATTACTATTTACCACGTATGACTCTGCTCCGCTTACATCCAATAAAACTAGCGCGTCATAATTTGAGGTAGTAACACAGACCTGGACGATGACTTGTAGCCGCTCCAGTTTGCATTCAGCCGGTTCTACAAGAAGAATACAGACAAGAGAGTTGTAATGATAACAGTTGCCAGTGCAGACAATAGCTGCTAACTGTACAGCTCCAATAGAGCCAAGATTAGATCACAGGATAGTGCACGATTCAAGTTATAGTAATTATGCCG
This sequence comes from Nannoperca australis, assembly GCA_036023655.1. NCBI lineage: Eukaryota > Metazoa > Chordata > Actinopteri > Centrarchiformes > Percichthyidae > Nannoperca > Nannoperca australis. Next base: position 15,986 of record JAVQJD010005069.1, read on the forward strand.
TACAATCAAGTCTGGTAGTGATGACAGTCCTCCCAATCCCCCGTTCAAAGATAAGAAGAGTTTCTGACTGAGATTCTCGGCACACATTCCTTTTTCTCTACATTGTGGCTTGTTTCTGATTGTTCCATCTGAAAAATAAAGATGTGTTGACTTTCAGATCCCAGGGGCTATTATCCTGTGGCCGTTGTGGGGAGACAGGGATGTAATGTGACTTAATACAAATGGAGTAACGACAGGTGTGTTTGTGAGTGGTGCACTTGTTTGTCACCCTGCTGATTGCAATATACATAACCCACACAAACATCTGCGTGTTTCTACATGTTTGACTTGACTCATTTTTTTCTGACTTTTTTCCGACAAATACAAAATGATCAATATAGTGCTGTGCTGAAATTCTTTTCAGGAAAAGAAACATTGTGTTGATGTTTTACAACAGCCTTCACAGAAACAAGAATAGCCCACAACACCACGATTTGTGGTTGAGGCTAAAGGCACAGGGTGGGATATGGGCCTTTTTCTTTTGGGTCCCAAAGCAAAGCTAAACTCTGGCAGTGGCAGTTGGCCAGAAAATCTGTCTGGGGAAAGCAGAATGCGATCCCTATCCATCACAACAATTCATCATTTACTCCTGAGTGCCTCTCTGTCAGCTGCTTCCACAGAGGTGTAGTCCTGGCAGCAGTCAGATGTGGTGAACGTTTGTTGCGTGATGTACTGAAGCGCTGCAAAAGATGAGATGAGATTCAAACTCAAACATTTTTTTGTGGCCGGAGCAACCATTGTCTGGGGCTCTAAGCTGAAGTAAACCCCCTCATAGCTATACAACAGACCACCCTGATAAAACCTGCCAAGAATTAAAGGCCCCCATTATTTGTGGGATTGTACCATCTTTCAAATAATTCTGACGGCATATGTTTGTGTTAATAAAACATTCCTGGTAGATTTTAGCCCCTTTGTCTCAGTGTGTTGTTTCAGGGGCATGTTGTGCTATTTTGGATTCTACCATTATAAGTCACATGGACATGACAGTGGCTATTTTTCATAAAAGGTTTTAAACAATTTCAATGTGCAAATAACAGTTAACTACATATAAACAACAGGTACTTTATCATATGCGCCACTGAAAAACACAGGGTAGCACGTTACAAGTTTGTTCCTAATGTACACATGCTTGTTAACAAATCATGTATATGTTGGTTCAGGTGTGATCTTTATTTCTGTAGTCATTCCCTCATTCAACACTGAAACTGTACGAACGTGGCAGGCAGTGGAATTACGCCATACACCAAAACTCTAGCAGTCAGTGTCCACTCTCATCGGTAACATGAATCTTGATATTTAATTGTGTTCTGCAAGCATACTGTAAGAATGGTCATAGTCACTTCTGATAAACACATAAATCACAAAATGGCACTGCTCCAGCATCAGCTGGGCCACTCGATCCATCTTAAAACATGCAGGTGTGTGTAAAGCCATGTTCAGGTGCAGGCGCCACTACAAATTACCTTGAGCCCAAAAGGATTGGCAAGCCACCAATATGTGCAGCCTTTCTACCATCCTGTGCCAGCAAACACAAAAAAAGAGAGAGTGAGAGAGAGGAGGTATTGTTTGAGCTCATAACACTGACCTTGTGTATGTGTCGTCTCCTTCGTTTTTCAAATGTCAGTGGTTAAACTAGAGTTTTATAATGTCAAAACCCCACGCAGCAGGTCAACGCATATTAAATAAAATGGCCATTTTAGACGCAGCCTTTCATGGAAGAATATCCAGGGCGCCGCTCTGAATGCACAAAGAGCATTAAGGACAGTAAACACATTAACCGAGTCTGACGGGGGCCGTGAAGCAGATCGCCTCCTCTTTTTGGTGTGAGTTGGACAGACTTTAAGCCACCGACTATAAAGCAGATACAGGAAGTGAAGACTGAGGGCACCTTTCTCCCAGACAAAGACATAGCGCTCTAATTAAGAGCAGTGGCAACATGGCAGACAGGAATCTAAAAGAAGTCTCTGTCTGGACAGTGGTAAACCGAGCGTATAAAATAAAATACAAAGATAGAGAGATAGATAGACAGAGAGGAAATCTCTACATCTCTCTCAGCCTATACATTGTGTACCGTCTGCTCTCTTCCTCCGTGCCACATGTCCTAATTAGACCACTGTGTCTCTGTCTGTGGCCAAGGTGCCCTGAGTCCTCACTCCACATGCAGCCGTTCCTCTAGTTGGCGGTCAGACCAAATCTGTCAAAGCCACTTCAAGCGCCCCTCGAAATATATTGGAGCCGTGAACCATGATTACACAAAGGTACAGCAGTATTCCGTCAAAATGAAACATCAAACAGCCATGCGCTGGAAATCATATGGTAGATCAACATCATGTCACATCCTACCATGGTGGTGTCACTGGAATTGAATCGGTAGGCTTTGTAGTATCCGCTTAATGTTTAGCCACAACAAAGATTAAAGTGAGGATTGAATCACCTTAATGTTTGGCTATAAAGTCATTAACATACACTACCGTTCAAAAGTTTGGGGTCACATTGAAATGTCCTTATTTTTGAAGGAAAAGCACTGTACTTTTCAATGAAGATGACTTTAAACTAGTCTTAACTTTAAAGAAAT
>JAVQJD010005082.1:0-16516 GCA_036023655.1 Nannoperca australis
TTACATTACTTTAATGAAGTAATCAAAATAGTTACATTACTTATTACTTTTTAAACAGGGTAACTAGTAATCTGTAACCTATTACATTTCAAAAGTAACCTTCCCAACACTGCCTATGAGTGAGAAAGACACAGGCCTGTTACTCCTTCGTCTGAGGAGGCTGCATCTTAGTTTTCCTCGAACAACTTTGACAACTTGAGTTTGGTGTTTTGAGATTTTTCATTTCACGAGGAAAACAACAACAACTCTCTGGGATTGAAAGCCAAAACTTAGATGAACAGATGTGTTTTTAAACTTAGCGGGCTTTGTGGGAGCTTGGCCTCAGTTCGACTGGCTTGACATAGCTGGGTGAAAAACTGTCCAGAGGAAAACAGAGAAAAATCAAATGTACTCTCTGTTGCAAGTAAAAGTCATTTAATTTGAGCATATTAAACAAACGCATTCATCGTTTTTATTCGGAGACAAAATGGCCTCTCTCCATAAAGCGAAGAATATTTAGCCTGTAGATTAAAACACGAGGATGTGAGTCACATTGCCTTATATTGTACAATTACTGTGTGATTACAGAAACATCTGATGAAAACATTTCGCTGATAGAGATCATCCGTTCGATTTATCTAATTAATTCCAGGAATTTGTTTGCATGTTTTGACTCTCTACGCTGCCCAACGCGATCATACTGTAGCTGCGGAGAAGATATATTCATGTCATGCCAAGAAAACCACATGAACCCCAGATCTACTGGATGTATTGCTAACAACCTTTAGAAACAACCTTTTCTTAACTGGGAATTAAGGTAGATCTCCTGTCACGTGGTCAAACACCCCTGGCCCAATTAAATAAAGTATAAGAGTCAGACAAACATAAAAGAGTGAGTACAAAACAACTAAAATAAACTCACACTACAGTGTGCCATGGCTATTATCCATTCCACTCCCACTGCAGATCCAGCATCAGTGTTTGACAGACCTGTGAGAGGAGAGGAGAGGAAAGGAGAGACGATATAGGAGGTGAGGATATATTCAAACCATCAACCTATATTCCTTTGTGCGTGTGTGTGTGTCTCCTAACATGGCTGACCTCAGTATAACAACCTGAGGATCTTGAGAAGCTCGTAGTTCAGGTTTGTAAGGAACATGATGCTGAAACAACAGAAACACGTGTATATATATATGTATGTGTGTGTGTGTGTGTGTGCCTCTCAATTTTGCAATTTTAAAGTTGTGACCCACAGACATTTGAAGGGCACACCGATCTACATAAAATCAATGCAGTTGACCAACAAAAGTATCCTGCATAAATTCAAGTTTTGTCCCAAATGTAGCCAAACCCTGACACTCAAAGCAAGAAAAGACTATCTGGAGAACTTAATGTCAAACAATCCAATTTAAAACACAACAACAACAATGTATTTCCCCCTATGTAAATGATATACATGTTATTACAAACTTCTTTCTCTTCCGTGAGAAAAGACTTCAGGCCTGTGCAAAAGGTATATTATTTGAAATTGTCCATTTTCCCAAAATGCACCCATATTAATGGCAGTTTTTCCACATTGATATAAAGAGAGAAACAAAGAGGACATTTAGATAGCTTTTTCATGATGAACACTGATCTTCCACATGCAAGTAAAGCTACCACTTGTACCAACAACCCTCGGGGAAAACTCCCAGATGCACACTGCTGCTCTCTGTCCAAAGGTTTATTCATCAGAACGGGCAGGAAATTCTGAATGAACAAATCACCCTAAACTCCAAAAATCTGCCGCAGTTCATCAGACAAGACACGTTTTCTTTCACAGACTTAAAACCCTGACAGAAAAAACACATAATCTGTGTAATCTGTAGGACACAGATACCACAACTCAAACATAAACTCACTAACTAGTTACTACAGAGCCTTTCCAAAAACAGTATGACTTTTCATTAAAGAAGAAATACATGTTAAACAACAAGTTGGCGACCTGAATGAGTGAAAAGAGTTTCTAAGCACGGATTCAAAGATCAACAAAATATGAAAAATATGCAATTATCTCAACTAAAACTCAGTATCTCGGATAAGCACTATACCAGAGCAGCACAATAAGGTTAAAGAACAATAAAACAGTGTGTAGGAGAAAAGTGAGAATGCAAATATCTATGTTTCATACGGTTTATATATTTATCTTTAATTGGATTCTGTGTATATTATCCAAAGTATCATTATTCTTGCACTGCCTATTTGTTTTAATCATTTTACATTTGCATGCTGTTCCATTTAGCACATACATATCATAGTGACAGCTCTGTGGTAGTTTTGGTCCACGCGCTGCGTTTTTGTGTTATTACTCTCATATTCTTGTGTGTACTGGTAATTTGTATTTAAACTAATGGGTGCCTACATTTCTATCTTACCCCTCAAAATAGAAAATACTCTCTCTAGTCTATAAATAAATGAGCACTATGCAGATAATCCGGATTATCCGTGTCAAATCAGTAGAGTTTGCTCACCTGTCTGCAGAGGATGAGGAGATCCGTGTGCACGCGGTGTCCTCGGTCCAGGACACTGAGGAGGCTCAAAACAGAGACCTGTCAGAGTTGCAGCAGGCTCACAGCTGGAGCTGATCTGAGGTCAGCTGATATTTAAGACGGTCAAGAAGGAAGGTCGACTTCAAGAGAGTGAATCATTAATGAAAAGTTGCAGAGGCGGAGCCAGGCTTCAGACTGTCAGTGATCTACGTGCGCGTGTGTTGGCTGTCCAGACTTCAAAATAATATAACTTCCGTGCTCTTCTCTTCACTTTTCAAAATAAGACAAGTAGCCTATACATTTTTTTTTTCTGTGGACGTTTATTTATATTTTTGTAGAAAAGAAGTCAGTAGAAAGCTGTTTTTCTTTTGTATAATTCAAACTAAAATATAAACAAAATATGTATACTACTATAATGTAATGTTTGTGAGACAATGCTAATATTCATTTAATTCATCTTTCGTGTCTGGTATGTTTTTTTCCCCAAAAAGAAAATCATTAAAAAAAATACTCCCTTGCCCTCAGTTAAAAAAATCCAGAATCTGTGAATGCATGCAACTGCTGTACACAAGATGTGTCCTACTTCATTGAAAATATTCTCACTATATGTGTGCTGGAGATTTCAGGTTTCCATTTCACACTCTAAGTTGCATGTTTAACTCTAAGTGGCTTTCAAACTATGTACTTGTATGTGCCTTAAACACAGATTTAAAGTGATCGCAGAAAAACTCCCCTTTCAGCCAATGAATGTGAAGCTAAAACAGCCAAGTACAGCAACAATCAGCAAATCACATTTTAGCATTTTCCACACAAATAAGCATATTCTTATTTTGAAAACAGAGCAGGATTGTTTCCAGCCTACTTAGCACCCTCCTTCCAAAGGATAAAAAATGAGACCTGCGTGCCGGCTGTTCCTTATTGTATGAAACATCTACCACCCAACAGTCAGTTTCATTTTGCAGCGTCTGGCTGCAGCAGGAGGTTATCAGCCACACTTGCTTGTCTGGCCTCTGCAGTGGAACAAGATGATAAGCAGTGAAAGCAGAAAGGGCGAGAAAGGAGTTGTCACCACCACAGCCGACTGTTGACGGCAATATGGTCAATAGGGGGATGTGATGTAAGCAAAGGAAGTTTATAGTCAATAGTACAACAAACACAGCACACCTGTGCAAGAACAGGAAATGGAGTGTGTGTGATCCCTCAAAAAAAAAGACAAGAGGCAGTAACTTTAATCAGACAAGACAGCTTTGGACGTTTATTAATTCATATGGATTGAATGACATTTGTGACCCAAGATTTTGACACACACTCACACACACACACACACACATACATACACACACACACACACACACACACACACACGAATCCCACCAGAGAGACACACAAAGAAGTAAGATTCCAAGAGCCCTTAAAACAGTCCAGTAAAATAACTTTCATCTCACAATATCAAATCCATATAGTATATTTTCTTTTACCAATCCTGACATAAAATGTAAACATTTCAAAAAACACAGTCTGGAGTTTCCATCACATGTAAACTGCAGAGAGCTCCATTGACTAGATACCAAATCCATGATTATAGTGCTAAAATGTGGATGTTTTTGCACTCTCTAGTGAAGTGTGGGAACATCATTGTGTAAAATCCATTTGGGTTTCACAGTTGTGCTAAGACGCCAATGCAAAGTCTTTTTTTCATCTGTTAAGAATTGCAAAAATAATAATTTCAGATCTTTTGCATATAGATATAAAAACTCAAAACACTGTTTTTGTTCTGTGACTCAGATTCTATATAAGAGAGTAACATTTTAAATTACAGCTCCTGTATCACTTGAGTTTTCACATCGACAGTACAGTGAGAAGGTACGTGGGGAGGCAGTAAACACAAATGACTAATAGTTCAGAATAATTGGGGAACAGGAAAAGCTTTCTCTCCGTTTGAAGTCTGAACAAAGCAGCTTATTTATTTATTTATTTTTCAGTTTATTCCAGTACAGTGTAAGAATTAGTCTGATAACATAAAGGAGCTGTAATATTAAGTGTTACTGAATACAGTACTTCCGTCTCAACTTTTTATTGCACAAAACGTGAAGCTTGTAGGAGCCTCACTGACCAGCCTTGTCTACTGCATTTAACTAACTTACTTACTTACTTTTTGGCCACATTTCCCCCCCCCCTGCCCACAGTTGTCCCCATCTCTTCTCCTTTCGTTAACCCTCATACTTTCCTTAATTTCCATTACATCAAGTATTTCAGTATTTTCCCTCATTTTGTTGATTTCACGTGCCGTGTCTGCAGCTTCTGACCTGATGGTTTAGTCTGAATCTGGACACGGTGCAACATTTGGTCATGAGTAACTTTTTGTTCCAAATGTATCTCGAGTCCACCTCTGACAAGTGGTGGGTACAGTTTCAAGTGACCCGTGTTAAGGCTTGCATCAATAGGAAGGATTCTGATTCAGGAAGTAAAGGTACAAACAGTACTGGTACCTCCTGAATGGCAGTGGGCGGCACCAAGATGCCGGTGCCGTGTCGACAGAAGAACCAGAAACAGATGTCTGTTCTAAGAAATCTGTTTCCATCAGCCTTCAGTGCACCTTCTCTGTTTTGATACAGAACCTTTAACACCTAAACTGAGTTTAGAAACGTCCCCCCCCCCATATTTCTGCTATTTCCACTCATGCTTTTAATGAACAAATTTAAACAGGTGCTTGGATATATACTTAATCAAAGTTTTAGGCCGCCATACCATAGACTGGCAGATCTGTAACAGATGTGAAACACTGCCAGTGATGTTCGGGCATTTGGTGTTTGGCAATGATCAAACTGAATGCTCATAACAAATTCATCAGCTGTGACCACCACCAAACTCTAAAACCCCTCACCCTCATCAGCCTCCATCAATCCACCCTCCACACCAATTTGTCCATCATATTTATGACATCCCTCAATTACGCCCCCAAAAATATCTGTTTCCTAATCTTCTTCCAAATTCTCCTTCCCCACCCTTCCTAAGCCCTGATCAGACCTCACCATCCCCCTCCCCCCCTTTCCCTCCCCCTCTCTGATGGGTACAGGACACCAAACACATGAAAAAAGGGGTCAGGGTCTTTTCCCTGCAACAGAATGAATTTGGCACATGATGATCGGTGAGTGAGGGCGGGATCATTTAAGCCCCTCGTCTGTGCTCTTGAACATGAGAATGGCGTTGGAGACCTTGAGGGCGGGGCCTAGCTTGATGCTCATGATTTTCACAATGTCGGTCTGGGTCAGCAGCAGGAAGGCCTCCCCGTCAATCATCTGGGGAGACGCAGACACAACAGTGGGGATGTAACTGGATGTAGATGTGGAGGGTTTTTTTTGTCTGCCATGGTTACTCATGGGGAGAAATACCTTATAATAAAATACAACAGTGCTGCAAATAATACCAACAATCATCTTAGTTTTTTTAGAAGGTCAGAGGTGTTAATTCAACTTGATGGTCATTTCTGACATTATAGTTCTTAATGTTTGTAGTGTTCAGCATGTCCTGTCATGTGTCTTACTGTGAAGTAGAAGAAGTATTCAGACCCTTTACCTAATTAAAAATACCAATACAACAGTGTAAAAATACTCCGTTATAAGTAAACATCTTGCATTAAAAATCCTACTTCAGTAAAAGTACAAAGGTATTATCAGCAAAATGTACTTAAAGTATCAAAAGCAAAAGTCTAACATAACATAATGTAACTGGATGTAGATGTGGAGGTTTTTTTTGTCTGCCATGGTTACTCATGGGGAGAAATACCTTATAATAAAATACAACAGTGCTGCAAATAATACCAACAATCATCTTAAAAATCCTACTTAAGTAAAAGTACAAAAGTATTATCAGCAAAATGTACTTAAAGTATCAAAAGCAAAAGTCTAACATAACATAATCGTGTGATAATGCAAGAGTACAAAAGAAGCATGATGACATGCCAAGTAGATGCTCCGCACTGAAAGACACTTAACAGACACTGTTTTCACTGTTCTCACGTCTACGGTTTCTACTCAGTTTTTATTCACATGCACTTAAGTCTCACCTCTTCTTTGAAGATACGAGCCTGTTCTTCACAGCCAATTAGATTTTGGACAAACCTGAAAACCTGCAGCACAAACACATCCGATTTTAAGTAACCAAAACAGACAGAGAAATCAGAAATGCCAGAGAAAGTGATATGCTTTGCTCACCTCTTCAACACTCCATGCCGCCACCTGGCTGGCGTGAATGCCCTGAACGCCGGGCAGCAGCTTACAGTGCTGCTCCCAGCACAGAGACAAAGTCCTGTCTGACTGACTGCTCAGAGCTGACATAAACAGTGACGGATACACGCCCTCTGAGGACATGTCTGAGGACAAACACAAAAACATGCTTGGATTCAACTGATTTATGATAACTAAACCAAAAAAAACAGGTCTTTGTCATGGCGCACAAATTCAAAATGTTCAAAAATGAGGTGCTGTTGCCAGACTGTGTGGATGTATGAGTCTGAGACAAAATTCAATTCAATAAATTCCTTAAGACATGATAGGGCTGCAGGTTTGACAAGCTGCAGAGTAAAATTTATCAAAGTAATATATTTACAGTGCATTTAGAAAACTCACTCTGGAAGTCTCTCTGCTGGTTCTTCCTGTATTTGGGAGGACGGCCAATCCTGAAAACAGAGGAAAATATACATTTTAGACAAAAGCAAACATACACACACACACACACACACACACACTTTTACCTGCCACGGTAATGGGTCTTCTTTGTCCTCTGGCCAAAGAAGAGGTTCCTTTTGCACTCTGAGTCTGACAGGTCGGCCTTCAGCCTGCCCTGGTTACGCTCAGCCAGTGGGCAGCCGGATATGCAGTGATGGGCAGTGAAACGACCGGTCACATGGCCTGAACCATCACAACCCGGAGTTGGACACTTCCTGTTTCGAAGACAGTGCATTTTTGTCAAAATTGATGTGTACTTTAATGGTTAGCCCTGTTGAATAAAGCCTCCATTAAAGGAGCTGGTGATTTGAGTTCAGTACTGACCTGTTGTGGAAGCTGTACTTGTTGGCTCTGGGATGGCTGATGGGTTTACATGGAACAGAGGAGGGGTAGGTGGACTGAACTGTAGTAGGAGGCTCCCTCACACCTATAGAAAAATACAGACAGACAAAGTATGTTGGAGATTATACCTGTAGCTAACAAGTGGTGTAAATTCCAAGAGGCCTTTTACACAGCAGACCATTTTCACGTGTCACAGCAGGAAAAGCACAGGTGTCACTGCTACCAATAACAATGACTCGGATCTATTCCAGTGTCCTGGTAAGCCGTGACAGTAGATGCATTTACATGGGCGCTAATATTCCACTAATAATCGGAATTATAGCCTAATCAGAATAAAAATGCTTCATGTTAACACCTCGGTTGGAAGAGAGTGACCCAATCTGGCCTGATCGGAAGGAACTTTCAATCAGGTTGAGAGGGTGGTGTATAACATTAGTGTCTAATAACCATATAAACGCTTAATCATTTCTCTCTATTTGGAATAAATATATTCTTTCTGCACGTTTGCCCCATGTGGGGGGAACATTAGGTGACTAATGGACTCTAAAACTGAAGCAGCTAAATGGAATTCAACCATCATTCATTTTAAAATGTACGCCCGTGCTTTTCTTGCTGTGACATGTCAAAATGTCTTCAGTGGAAAAAGGTTAATTTAGTGCAATACAGTTCCAAGAAACTGGCAATAACAAAGAAATAACCAATACTGTGAAGAATGAATAAATCAATCCATCAATACATAGATCAAATTTAAAAAAGAATATTATAAATGACAACATAGATGAATCAATGAAAAGCTCAGTGGCAACAGAGTAAAGGATGGAATTTATACAATATACAATGTTGTGTATTATACATTTAGTTATACATTTAGTGTATTCACTGAATTTGCCTGTGACACAAACAAGTTTATAATTACAGAAAAAGAGGATTTCTTTTTTTCTTTTTTTTAATAATTAAAACATTTTAAAGAGTGATTCTCCTTTCAACAGCATTTTAATTTGCCAGTTTACTTTTGTTTTTGCCAATTTCATTTTCCTTTACATGACACTGGGGCATTGCAGGGGCTACATTTAGCTAAGTCGGAGCACAAAATATTATTATTTTTCTGCAAGTTAATGCTAGCTATCAAGGACAACCTTTCATTTGAATGTTGAATAAAATGGACTTTCAGTTAAAGTACAGAGTCAAGTGTCGGTTGCTACCGTGTGGCTGCTGGGTTTTGGTGTCCCGTGGGGGAACTTTGAGTGGGTGACCGGTCGCCTCACACCAGCCTGCTGGGTGGATGTCAGGGTGATCTGAGTCCATCCACTCGTCATAGACATGACTCCAGCCGTCATAATGGACCTGAAGGAGGAATAGAGGTAGAAATGTAACACTTAAAGAAAATACTGTACATGCACACACAGCTCAACTTGACAGAAACATTTTAGGCAATATCACATGCCTACAAGATCATAACCTTCATAACTTAGCACTTAAATGTTCAGTAATACAAGCTCACACACACACACACAGAGTATTACCTTAATGCGATGAGTGTCGACCTCCTCCACTGTAGCCACTCTGATCAAGCCAGGACTTCTCTTGTCCACGGCCTCCAGTTTCATCTGAGGCTGGAAACTGTGGGCCGCACGCTGTAAACAAAGCAGAAACTGATTGGATTACATATTAACTTGTACATTCAGCTAGAAAATCAAACACGTCAAACATACTTTCCATACAGCATTGTAGAGATGGGAATTATGGCTCTTTGAAGGGAGCCAGATCTTATGGCTCCGTTCCTTTCCGAGAGACGTTCAAAAGAACGGCTCATCATTCTTTCTTCTTTTTTTTTTTACTCTAACCCTTTTTACAGTATAGAGATGACAGCAAATGAGGAGAGAGAGACGGAAAATGACATGCAACAAAGGTGATCGGCATCTTAAGATGTTTTTTTTGCAATCAGTACATATTCACTAGTGTATAAAAGTCACACCTAAAGTTTGCCTAATGGATTTACTGCAGCACTTAAAGATCAGCTGCGATTACTTTAATGATATACGGTAAGTAACTGATGACTGGGACTGTAACAAGCCATGCATCTCATGTTTTTAATTACTCTGACATTTTCCTTCTCTTGACTATGGCTTTGCCTACACAGTTTTCTGCCAGCCGATACCACAGAACCACATTACAGTTAAAACTAGAGGCCCAAGTGCAATCATTTCCTATTGTACTGGGAAGTGAATAAAAAAAAAAATGACTTTTTTCCTTTGTTCTCACCACTTTAAAGGAATCAGCAGCCACTGCCTTGGAACCTGTCTCCTCCAGGTAGCGAGACCAGGAGAATCGGCCCTGGTCTGGGTAATCTGGTGTAGCAAAAAATAAATTCAGTCCATGAATGCTAAAATAAACATTCATCCCCTTACATGCCACCTTGCACATTTTTGCTTGGCTCCCTCTCGCCGAATATTCTTAATAACATTTTTATTTGTTTAATGTGAATATGTTACATGAAAGAAAACCCATTAAAAATCCATAATATGTATATTTCATGTACTGACGTGTGTGTGTATATATATATATATATATAAATATATATACCGTTATCATATATAGTGTGTGTGTGTGTGTGTGTGTGTGTGTGCTGTAGACATTGTTCTTAATCCAGTTTAATAGAAGTGAAAGTATCACGAGGACAAGAGCGATATTTGGGCAGAGTTGTTTTCCAAATGAATGCATGGTGTGACAATGAACATGATTAAATGTATGATTAACATGGAAGACACTGGTCACCTTGGGGTGGTGTTAGGGGGAGGTTCCTCTCTTGGCACCAACCAATAGGGTGAATGTACGGACTGCTGGAATCACACCTGCATATTTTGACAAAGGGGAGAAAACGAGTTCTGGTCCGGTTCGTGTTCACACTAGATTTTTTTAAATGAACCAGGAGCTGCCTTAACAATGCTGGCTAAAAATATTTGAGGAGATCCACGACTCTGTTCTCATAATTCTCAATCTGTGTTGCTTTAGAAATCTTTTCTTCTTTCTCCACAGTATTATATTCATTCTAGGAGCTCACCAGTAGTCGTATGTATCATCCCAGTTGTCAAAATGAACCAGGAAACGTTCGTCCACTACGTCAGTGACGGTTGCTACACAGATGAGGGAGGGGTTCATACGGTCGACGGCCTCTAGCTTCATTCCTATTTCAAAATTGCACTTCACATCGATCTAAACAGAAAGCAGCAGTATTAGAAATGACATGGCAAGTGCACATAAAGAAGTAGAGACAGACAAGGCTGAGGACTAGCTGATACATTATATGAAAGTGAGCAGTGTTGAGAAATGTATTGTGCTGTTTCTGAATGTGTTTCTAAATGTGCCAATCATGAAAAAAGTGACAATCTGCTACAATTTGATATATTGAAGCTTGAATGCTGCGAGCAGTAAACATTAGTGTGCAGAATGAAGTCAACATCAACCAAAACAAGCATAAAGCTTTATGATGTCCTCGCATTAAATATAGTATATAGTTTATAGTATTAGTATTAAAACAAGTATCAGACAGGACATCGGGCCTGACTTTGACAAAGCAATGAAGATAGGCGCAATAAATACTAATGACTGTTTTCTGAGAGACATAGAAGGTGCAAATTGTTTAAAAGAAATGTTTTTATTATAACTGCTTCGATCTGGAGTTTTCCCAACCCTTAATCATTCACCTCATCCATTCATGCTTGTAGGTAATACAACTACCGTATATTATATAGTGGCAGTTACCCTCCCAGGACTGGCAAAGAGTTCTTTGGAAGCCACTTGTGCTTTAGTCATTTTCAGGTAGTTAGTCCAGGTAAACTCCTCCTCTTTACAGCCTGCAGGATCGACAGAAATACAGAGAGAGTAGTGTGACATTTTTCGCTTTCTTGTCAAGAGTTAGGCGAGATGATTGATACTACTCTCACATAGGCCTATCTATGTTAAATATAAAGCTACAGCCATAAGACGGTTAACCTAGCTTAGCATAAATACTGGAAACAGGTGGAAACAGCTAGCCTGGGTCTAAAATGTCAACATAGCCTAGCATAAATACTGAAACAGCTAATCTGGCTTTAAAAGGTTAACCTAGCTTAGCATAAATACTGGAAACAGCTAGCCTGGCTTTAAAAGGTTAACATAGCCTAGCATAAATACTGGAAACAAGTGGAAGTCTTGGAGTCTTGTTGTCACTATAAGGTTGCCAGGCAACCAGCAGAGACTACAATATTTCTGCACCTGGCCAAGAAATAATTCCACACATAACCCCTCATTAAATCACAACGTGTCGTTTTTATGCTTTAGTTTTTGTACAGATTAACCAAATGACATTTAACGTGTGAATTTGTGAAATTTAGAGTGCTGGTAGGTGGATTTTGTTACCTTTGGGCAGAGCCAGGCTAGCTGTTTCCAGTCTTTATGCTAAGCGCGAGCTAACTGGCTGCTTGCTTCATCTTAATATTTACTGTACAGTCATGAGTGGTATCAATTACCAAACTATTACTGAAGATTTATCCTGTGAAAGGCCCTATTTGCCCTTTGGTCCTTTCACTTCTGACCTTTGGGAGTGTGCAGTTTGTGTCCTGTGCTTTCACACCAGCCTGCAGAGTGGATGTCGAGGGAGTTGGCATTCACCCAGAAGTCGTGGCAGTCAGAGTAGCCGTCAAAATGGAGCCGCAACCGGTAACCACAGACCTGGATGATGACATGATACATTACAGAAACAAAAGCCCTCTGGACACGGCGATACCAGGGTGAACTCGGTGCTGCTTCCAAGCAGTCTGTGAGTGAACGGTGATTTTTAATTCTAAATAATCAGCCCGGCCACTAAGATCCATCGACCGTGTTAATCGACGCCTGGCTCACCTCGGCCACGGTGAGGACAAAGTACATGGACGGATGCTGTGGGTCAATGCCTTCCAGCTTCATCCCCTGTTTAAAGCCGTTCTTCACTGTCGGCACTCTCTGGGACTGGACACACGGGATAAAAGAGCAAATATTTGAAAATGAATGATTCTTGTAGGGAAATTGGATAAGGGCAGAGAACAAAGAAAAAATCAGAACACAGCAAATGGACTACTAGCGGATATTACAGTGTTTTTATCATTCTCATACTACTACTTTCAAGGTTTACTTACTCTAGCTACTTCTCACAGAAAAGAGTTCAAGACAAAGCTTGTGTTGCAAAAATATTAATAATGTTGGAGAAATAAATAGCTTTAAAATGAAACCACACTAGGAACTCCCTCATCAGACCTGTAACAGAATAGAAATATTAAAGTAAGCCCTCTGCTGCGTACATTACTTTCTCCCAGGTCCATAGATTTGTCCCTGTGCTATATGTAGAGTTGCAGTGTTTGTAAAAGAAGTAGTAAAGGATCTTGGGTATACTGGTTGACCCTGTGTGTACATGGCACTAGCCCAGGCTTAGACTCAAACATACCTCTTGGAAAAGCTTGTTTGGTGCAGCGATAGCTTTGCTTTCCTCCAGATACTGGGCCCACGTCCACTGCTCTGTCTTACTGTCTCCAGCTTCACCAGAAAGACAAATGAAGCAGTTAGTTGATTTATCTGTGCAATGTGCACCACGGCAACACATTACTAGTACACCAGCTCTGACTGAAGAGGAAAGGAACTGAATGAACAGAAGACAGAAAAGAAGACAGGAAGGAGGAGGGAAACTGAAATTGAAATTGATTGCTGCTCCTGTCATTTTTACACACAAGATGTGATGGAAATGTTAATCTAAGAGTGAAATATTATTTTAGGTTCAGTTTCTGATACCACTACAGCATCATATCAGCACTTCTATTCTTTTACCTGTCCAACCATCTATGTAGTATGTGATTGATGAAAAGAACGAAAAGGTCAGGAAAGGATGAGATAAAACGGTGTTAAGAACATCTAGGTGCTGGATGAAATAACAGGATCACTTGACACTATAACACAGTTCAATGCAGCAGCTCTGTGATAAATACAACCCACATTTTCTTGATACTGTCGAACGTCATTTTTGGGTTCATAATTTGTTGGGGGCAAAACAGATGTACTGTACAGCATACAACTGAGCAAAAAAGTGATGAAAGATGATATGAGAGCAACAAAAAGAGAAATGTAAAAAATTATTAGTCAAACCTCCTCTGATGTGTCTGCCGTCGGATTTAGAATCATCCATTTTCTCATCCTAAAAAAAACATGGAATAGAATTTAAATCCTTTGATGATACTCGTGCACATCTGACGATACTCATCCGATATGAGAACGTGGTTATATCTGGATGTTAAATGGAAAGAACAATGCTGTCCCACCGTGCCATCAATGTCAGAGTCTTCCTCAGAGGGACTCAGGTATTCCTTCCTCTTCCTCTTCCTCATGGGTTTTAGGTGATCAGGGTTAAGGGAGGAAACCCTCCCTCCTGCTGGTACCTTCTCTACCCCGACACTCCTCCTGAGGTGCAGAGAGGACAGACACAGTGTTCCTCGAGTCTGAACCAATCACCACACTGTTTCCTTATTTTCTATTTTCATGACATTTATTTTCACCCCGTACTCTCTATTGCAGGATTGATTGTGTTTCAGTGTACCCTATTTGTCTATTGTGTAATTCAGTTGGTGATTTCTTGGTTTTCCATAAATGCCTTCACAGTATGTGAGCTTGTTAATCAAAAACTAGCATGTGCGCTTGTAGTTAGCTAGCCAGTTAATTAGTTAGTAAAAACAGGAGAAATGTGTATGATTGCAGCCTCATATATATATATTGCATTGAGACAATATTTTGCAACAGGCCTTGAGACACAGTTGCTCCTGTTTGGAGGGTGTGCTGGTTATTTTACACCATAAAATATACTTATACCTTTGTTTTTTATGCCCAAATGACGCACTGTAATTCACTCATTAATCTGCCACTAGCAGCAACTAGTAGCAACACTTTGAAATCGCACCTTAAATGAGGGAATGATCCATGGTAACAAGAAGAAAACACCACCAACCATAAAAAAAAGCCTAGTTAAACACTGTGTGCCAGGATATAACAGTGATTGATTTAAGGAGAACTACAAGAAGAGGAAAAGAGTGTGTGCATGCATGACTGTGTAGTCAGTGTACACACGTGTATGTGGCGTTGCACGTGTGGGCATAAAGGAGAAGCAGCTGCTACCAACATACTTGTCAGTGATGGGCTCTCTGCGCAGCTCCTCTGTGTACATCCTCTGAGCTCTGGGATCATGGTTCTGTGGTCCCGGTCCAAGCTGGACTTCAGGTTTGACTGGCACAAACCTCTCTGGTTCCACAGCTGCACCTCTTACTGAGCCGACAGTAGCTGGCACATCTGGCGTATAAGGAACGGGCAAAGTTGCGAAAAGGCTTTCAAGCAAAGACTGGTGACACAGGTTAACATTTTAAATAAAAATGTGCACAAACATTTGATTTTTATCGCCATTATTAAATTAATGTGGGTGCCGTTGCTACACTATAACTGTATTTCTGCTCTATTTTCATTTTTGACTATTTCCACTACTTTCAGATTAGTTTTATAAATTTTTCAGATGTTTTTTTTTTCCAAACATCCGAGTGATGCCCGCTTGATATTTTCAACATGAACCTGCAGCTGCACTCTCTTCACTTGTCAAGAGCTCTGATGCAGCCGATGTAATTATTCCTCATTTCTGCTGAATACACACACACACACACACACATAAGTGTTCATTGAAAAGGGCATGCTGTGAAATACTTCAAATGCAGGGCAGCTGTATTTAGAGAGTTGAATAGCATGACACCTGCAACACCAGCATAAAAAGCAGATTTTTTTATTCCTATTATAAGTGCTACAATACAGGAGATGCACATGTGCTACATCTAAAACCAAAGTATTTGAAGGTATTTCATTTTGTGGGAAGTATTCAAATTGGCAGCTGCTGGTTCTGAAATGTTTTCAGTGTTGGGTGTGCAAAGTGTAAAAAACTACAGTATTTTGCGTTCAGTCCCTGACTTACATAACCATGACTCTACCTGGTTTGTCTGCTGGAGCACTTTCTGCAACAGCGGATCTCCCAGAAGTCCCGGCTGCTGGTTCAGCGGTGCTGCTGGTGGTCCCTGGGGTGATCAGTGTGCTCAGCGTCCCTACGTCACTCACACAGAACTACAATACACATGCACGTGCACGTCAATGGATTCATCTGTCTTAAATGTTTTTCCATTTATATTCCTTTTTCTCCTCAAAACTATTTATCGGACAATCACAAAATATGCGTTGCTGTTCCTAGCCTGCTCCAATTCAGGTTTTTTTTTTGAGTCTGGAGAAATAAATGTGATCATTTTATTTGATCTTTTTGAGGTATTGTTCTGATTAGCACATCCTTTTTTTTATGTGAAGAAAACGTGCATTACATTTTATTTATCCAGTAGTTTTGCTTTGTGACTGTGGCCTTCTTCATACCTGAACTATCCCAGAGGAGTGAGATCCAGTGCTTTCTGATCCTAATGTATGGACTACTGTAACGGCTTCAGCTCATCCAAAACGCTGCTGCCAGAGTTCTAACTAAGACCAAGAAAAGAGAACACATCCCTCCTGTTCTCAGATCTCTGCACTGGCTTCCAGTGGCGCAAAGAATAGACTTCAAAATACTACTATTGGTTTACAAAGCACTAAATTGTTTGGGCCCAAAATACATTTTAGATCTACTTCAGTGTTATGAACCTACCAGACCTTTAAGATCATCTGGATGTGGCCTTCTCACTGTTCCTCGTGTTAGAACTAAACAGGGGGAAGCAGTGTTTAGTTTCTATGCCCAAGTTATGTGTAATAAACTCCCAGAAAGCCTCAGGTCTGCCACATCAGTGATCTCTTTTAAATCAGGGCTGAAAACATTACTGTTTACTACGGCCTTTAATTCAGGAAGCAAATTTTCTGCACTGTAGCTTTTAAATT
>JAVQJD010005103.1:0-26231 GCA_036023655.1 Nannoperca australis
CCCCCCCCCCCCCCCCCCCCCCCCCCCCCCCCCCCCCCCCCCCCCCCCCCCCCCCCCCCCCCCCCCCCCCCCCGGAACGCTGTTGTGAGGCAAAAGCAGCAGGTGTCTCTCTGAAATTATGGACACCCCGCCAACAAAAACAAACAAGGGCACGGAGCTTTGTGAAGGCAGGCGCAGCTGCTAGAAGCCACTTTGAGTCTGTGTGCCCTCATGGCCACATCTTGTGAAGACAGACAGATGATGAAAGGATCATTCAGATGAGGGTTGCTGCCATCATACTAATTGGCTGCTTAATGGGCTTGTCTTCTGTCTTGGGGTCCGGGGTGCTCAATAGGAGATAAGATGCCCTCCAAGAGGCCATATTGACACACACACACAGTTGTCATTAGCGCTATTCGTAATGGACCCAAATGTGCACGTGTTCTTAAATGCACAAACGCAATCCTTCTTGTTCTCACTGGATGGTTCAGTGGCACTCATGTGAGTGGGGTCTGCCATCCACGAACACAGTTGTTTTCTCCTTCTCACCCATCCGCCATCTGCTCCCGAGCTGCATGTGAGAGAAACACCATGGCAGCATGTGGCACAGTGTGGCGGCGCTCAGTTCAGCACTGGGCGGCGCGGTTTGCTGTGGTGGAGGTTGTCTTGTAAGTGTGTGCAATGTGTGCCCATAGCGCCTGGCACACAGTGTGGTGGAAAGTTGCCCTCTATTACACATGCCTGCATGTGCCGGGCCACTGGCAAACTTCATAACCCACACGCACACATACACGCTTGTCACAGGAAATTAAAAACTGATGTAGTCGACATGCAAACTACAGCGAGTGTACACACACATACACACACACACACACACACACACACACACACACACACACACACACACACACACACACACTATACACTGTTGACAGCAAGTGGAAAACAATAACCAAGTATTGAGTTCTCACACTACCAGCTCTCCACTGACTTGCACTTTAAAAAAGATCACGTTTCAGTTCAGCCTGACATTTGCACACGTTTAGGGTTGTTCTCTATGAAATTATCATTGCATTTTCAGTGACCATGCAAACCCAAAGAACACATGTACTGTATATATGCAGTGCACAGAGCGGGTTGGGTGTGCTTGTCAGCGGGCCAGTCTCACTTCATGCGCTTTCATTTAGACTCATGGAGTATGTGCTGCTTTTAGTGTAGTTCCCTACTCTATTGTACCTGTGTATGATGGCTTTTGTTATATCATGTTTTTCACAATGGGGCCTGTCAGTGTTTTGCCATTTCATGCAGTGATTCACTGACAAGCTGATACAAATACCAAGCTGAAGACAGTGTAAGTTATCAGTGGCATCTTTGTGTGCATGTCTGTGTGAGTCACTCACTGATGCAGGGGGCCACAGGTGAGCGGCTCTGCTGGTAGCCTTTGGCACAGCGGTTGCAGGTGATGCCGGTGACACCGTCCTTGCAGGGGCACTGGCCTGTAGTCTGGTTGCACGTTTTGCCTGCTGCGCCCACAGGGTGGCAGTCACAGGCTGGGGTGGGGGTGGGGGACAGGTGTGAAGGGGGAGGGAGGTTTGTGATGAAGAAAGAGGAGAGAGAAAATATATTAGATATTAATTCATCAAACTACACACAAGACACCGGCTTATTCCTTGGTTATGACAGAGTCTCTGCAGGATACTGGGTTAAAGCTTGTAATCTTCTGTTTGCCAGCAGACAACAGATATTCATTAAGACCGAATCTTTGGCTCAGGACTTCAGGGTCCCAGCATGAGGCAGCCTTATTCTGTCTGCTTTTGTGCAAAGATAAACCACTGTGTATATGCATCTGTTTGTGTGAAGATTAATTTAGCAAGTCAGTAAGAATTTATATGTGAAAATCGAAGACAGCAAGTGACGAGTAAAATGACAGATGATACATGTAGTGCATCACTGCCAGGAGACCCAGAGAAGCACACTGCGCCGTCCTCCCTGCTTGTTTCCGCTCTCCTAAATGCTGTGTGCAGTCTGGTTTGGTGGTGACACACGCTATGCTGTTTCATCACTTCCCGAAAGTTCAGTCGATGCCCAGCAAATGCCAACAGCAACAAGCAATGCTCCGGTCACCTCAGCTTGGCAAATCATTTATGAGTTTTGCTGGTTCTAGGCAATTTATTTAAACAACAAAGCAACATGAGGCTTTTTTGTTTTGTTTTAAAGAGCTGTTAAATACAAGAGCTGGCGTGTTGGTCTGAAGCCTTCTGAGAAAGCTTTACAAGATGTTAAAGAGGATGACAGGGAGAGGGGGAAGCAACATATCAGAGAGTGAGAAGTGAAGGAGAGGATTGGAGAGAAAGAGTAAGAGACATGGCGCTTCAGTATAGTCCAAATAGAGCCTCTGGTGTGCTCAACAGCATAAACAACAGTGAAACTAACCAAACTGTGGCTTCTCTGGCTCGACTAAAAACAGACGTTTGTTCGTTAAGTCATGAACGCATTTTTAACATTTCACAGCAATCCAGCCAGACAAACGCATCAGTGGCATATCAAAACAGATGCAAGACTTTCACATCTTCTTGACCAGCCTGCAAGGATGTGACCTGTGACTTGTGATCTGTCCAGAGTAAAACAAGTTAGAGTACAGAAAGTGTCTACTGACATGCTGTCAGAAATACACCTAATCATGAAATTCAAGGTGAGCATTCTGCCTTTCCCCCTTATTAATTCTTAGGAAAACAGGCGCAGGCTAGTGCAAAATAACTAAAGCAAACTTCAGAGTGACTCAAGTGTAACACAATAGCTGTAATTGTCCAAGCTTATCAAGAAAAGAAAAGAAAGGCCAAAATTACACTGGGGAAAAACCCTGTAACCCAACAGTTTGTTACAGGCTTGCCAGAGAAAGGCAGCTGTTAACATGCCACGGTTTCTTCCCACCACTTGACGGAACTGTGAATGTGTTTATTTGCGCCGGACATTTTTTAGCTGCTACAACAGAGAGCAGCCTAAGGACCCTACCACCTGTTGACTGGGCAAAGGGAGGGTTTAAATGGCTGAAACTGACCCAAGAGTGATCGTGTGTGTCTAGCGGCGGGGCGGGGAGGGATTAACTGCAGCTCAGATCTTCGGAAACATTTGCCTTTTTCCGGCAAGGCCAACCAGTCCACAGGTGTCAAAGTGGCTGCGCTCTGTTTGAAGCTGTGCAGAGAGACGTAAATCTGACGCTTCTGCATCCGTGCAAAATCCCCACCATTTGAGTCACGCAGGCCCAACCAGGAAACTCAACCTTTGATGACTCTTGGTAGGAGTTTCTGACGGACCTAAAGGGAATATACATCTGCATATGGTAAGACACAGGGCTGAGTTAGATGTCGGAGGTCAAGTCAACAAGGGTCTGTGGACTGTCTGCTCTGTGCCAACCACATAACATATCCTTCACCTCCATACCCGCCCTCATTCGTCAGCCAGAGCCAGAGCTCCTGCCACTGTTACCAGGTTCTACACTGTTCACAGACCGTTTGAGGACCTCTGGCATTCCTGGAGTTTGTGCCCCTAGATGTGCTAATAAAACCCAACTGATTAGTGCACTAACACACTGATATGAAACCCTGACCCATGGGAGGTAGACTTGGATCTTATAACATTTGCACAGATTAACATTTTCCGTACTAACATGGTGATCAAGTAATTGTTTTTAGTTCAACTGAAAAGTAAACAATCTAGTTATATCAAACTAAAATATTCCTAAACTGATTTTATTTGGGATTTATTTTATGCTTTTCTGTGAAATGATGCATCCAAAGCACACGAGGAATAAACCCCCTGTTATTTGATCTGTCTGATGCAAGTCTGGAGTTGGTCTGTCATGCCTGCAGAGACATGTGGCCATTGTTTCCCGGCTGATCAGTGAACAGTACAGGCTATCAACTCAATCTGGTCAGTATGAACAAGATTTGGGTAATGTCAGACGTTCTCACTTCCCTTCTAAACAATCGTAGGCTGTTAAGACATCAGAGTTTACTGCCGATGTCCACATTGTTCAGTAAACAACCAGCAACTGCCAGATCTGAATGGGCAGTTAGAGGCAGGATGGGGATGGGGGTGGGGGTGTCAATCTCCACCCCCAGCTCTCCTCCTTGAACTGTTTTTCTGAAGTTTTATGTGAAGGGGCTCGGGCCAGTTAAGAAGCAGTAAAAACGTCCTCAGAGGTTGATGACTTTTCAAGCATTTGCGCCTGCAGACGTGACAGGCACTGTGTTGGGATTTGTAGTCTTTTGACAGGCGTTTGCTTAGTTTAACTGATTCCTGTTGTGTGTGTGTGTGTGTGTGTGTGTGTGTGCACGGTGCACATGGGCTAAAGTACTTGTGAGGACTGCTCTTTGTCTGCAATTATTGGCAGTCGCCACATTTGGAGCGGGTGGTGTTATTTGTACCCTTGGTAAGAAATATGTTTTGTCAGTTATGTTCCGCTGAAAATGAAATGTGTGTATTTCTACGGAGCCTGGGAGGTCTCATGGAGGGAAAAAAAATTGTGCGCACGATTTTGAAATTCATACTCTTGAATTAATAATTTGTGCTCTTGATTTTGCAATGTATTGCTTCATGGCATTAGTCTTTTCTTGTTTGCACCCTTTACACTCGTGTTAGGGATCGCTTGGATTGCACAACTAATTAATTCTAGCCCAGAAATTATAAAATCAAGCGCACAAGTATTTTTTTAAAATAGCATTATTTTAGATTTTAAAGCAACAAAGCCACATTGAAGGACTGATAAGCTGAAGTTGACACTCAGTAACATCTGACATTAAAACCTTGATTCTCTAGCTTTACTCTGTTCATGGTCACAGGTACTGGCTTAACTTGATACTAATGATACAAAAGTTGTGTTATTTGCACTCAAGGTTCACATTTTCATGCTGCTATAGGCTAGGTTTTATACTGCTAACCTAAAATTACTTTTAGAATTAGATTGCGTAACACTTTTCTGTCCAGAGCAAATATCCCCATGCCCTGCTTCAGAAAGATATTTGAAACCAACGTGGTTTGTCTTGGCCGGCATTGCTTCACATGGGCTATGGCCTCATTTTTAATTTCTTTTATCAAGGTTCCTTGTGGTCAGCAGATACCAGCTGTACGGCTTGGATTCACATAACAATCTTGTGTTTTGAAGACCCCATATACTGCAGCCAGGCCATGTGGTGATTGCCATGTTTCTTTCATTTTGCTGGCTGTTTTAATGCTCGTGCCACTGTAAAGGGCTCCTGGGGAGGCTGATGCCTGGGCATTTGAACTGGAGAGCTGGAGCCCTGCAGATTCACTTTTGCATTGGGACCTTAGTACGAGAGTGTGTGCTTTGTGTATGTGGGAGGTAAGTGGTGGTGGTGATGGAGGCAGGAGAGTGGTGGTTACTCCTTCTCTTATACTCCCCACATTGTGTATAGACACCCATCTACAGAGCACGTCTTATTAGAAACAGACATGGCCTATTCGTCCTCTCAGAGCTTGCCCAGCCCCCAGCCCCCCCCCCCCCCCACACTCCTGTCTCGCCTTTAGAAAACACCTGTATTTTATTGTTATAACTCCATTTCAGACGTGACACTCACCCCCCTCCCTTCAGCCATACCGCACTTCTGACCTCTATCTTGACCCTAACACATGGAGATAAAACATGGAGGAGAGCAAAAAAAAAATTTAAATAAGGGACACCACAGTAAAAGAAAAAGAGGAAGACTTTTTAAGGTTTTAAAGGTTTGTAGTAATGAAGAAAGAAATAAGATGTTGGTAAGGAAGAGATGGAGAAGATGGAGATGAAAATAAGTGAACAAGGGCCGAGGCAAAGGAAAATGACGGCTCCTAGAAGGCTGTGGAATTGCTCAGATCAATCATGGAGCCAGACGCTCAGCAGAGGCTTTTTTCAAATATTAACTTTCATTTCCGTCACATCTGGGGGCCTTTGTGAGGAAGGGAGATAAACTGTTTACCACCTGATCACTATGCTTTGATAAGGACAAATTCCAGTATCAGGGGGCTTGAGTGTGTGTGAGAGCATCACACTCCCAGGTACTGCAGGAAATGGAAGATTAGGGGACAATTTGCACATGGGGGATACACATCTCAGGGCTGACATCCTGCCAGGAATGAGGCAGATCTCTTTCTGTCACTGTTTTGATGCAGTAATAGGTCAAATGACCTATGTTTTAAGGTATGTGACCAAGTCACTGTGGAGTTTTTGCCACTAGATGATGAATGGCTCTACTTCTCAGCGCAACTAATATCATGCCATTTCTAACCTCCTGGTGTTCTGTTACAGCTTGGGTCGGCTGCCGAAGGAAAACTGAGCGGAAGCCAGTGGGAGATTCTCGCCATGAAATTTCAACCAAAAGATCTTCATAGCTATAAGCTCTGGCAGCTCTCACCAAAGCTGTTTTTTAATGTTCTGGAAGCGATTCTTTACCTTCATCAGGATCAACAGAATGAAAAACACTCCCTCTCTGCTATTGATTTTAGTATTTTTCCTGAGCAACAAGTACAGGAAACTGGTGTTATTTTTGCAATAAGTCCAGCTAGAGGAGAGAAATGCTTCCAGCATAATATCAGGCTGAAAAATATTCACTGCAAATGTGAAATAATAAAAGGGTAAGATACATGTTTCCATGAGAAATGCCTTGGTCAAGTGATAATATTATGTGGTGTGTGGTATGTGGAAATATTTGGTGGAACGGCCAGAAAAGCGTCGGGCATAGTGTCAATTTGTTTCTCTCTGCTATTGTCTGGCAAGTCAGACGTGCTGATATTTTTTATTTAAAGTTACCACGATGGTGTACGTTTCCAACTTGTTACTCTTTACTTACTTTTTCAGAAATGACATGATTACACAAGTATTAGTGGGGTTAGAACATCTCAATAAGCTTTTGTTTGACCATTTTGTAAACATTTAGCACAGAATATTGCCAAATGAAAAGTCAAACTGAGCTTAAAGTAATAATCTGTGACATTTTCCTATAAATAAATATTCAATGTGCTACTCTATTACTGATTGATAAATCACAAAAGTGATGCTTGCTCATAAAAACTTTCACATTAGCTGTTGTAAACAGAGTGGTTGGTAATTCTTTCCCATAATTGTACTTGTGTTTTATGTTTCTGACAGCAGAAGAAGAACTGCGTGCTGAGTGCTGCACGAGCAGTGACCACCACCATTTAAAGACAAAGAAATGAGTGCCACCTACAGACACTCAAGCCTGTAAAGTGTAGAAAATGGCACAGAAATTAGTGAGTCGAGAATCTCACTATTACAGACAAATAAACTCACAACATTAAGGAGTGTACACGACAGCAAATCTTTCTTTCTTGGACTTTTACCTTTGCAGGCTCGTCGGTGAGTGATCGGTCTGGCCATGTCTCTGTAAAAGCCCTCCTTGCAGTAGTGGCAGTGGCGGCCCGCAGTGTTGTGACGGCAGTTCATGCAGACCCCCCCACTCTTCCTCCCCGACAGCTTATACAACTCCATGTTGAATCGACAGCGACGGGCATGGAGGTTGCAGTTACACGCTGCGGAGGGAAGAGGAAAGTTAACATCGTCAGTTGTGTGATTGCATCAACAAACATGAGTAGAATAAATGTAAAAGTGTACAATATCTTCACCGTGTTTATCCATAGAGTCTAAATGTAAGTTAGCTTAGACGAAATGTTCACATGGACTCCGCATTGCAGTAAAACATATGCTTACTACCATGTATATCACGAGAGAGCAGGGAGAGATTTTCCAGTGAGGCAGTAGTGAGTGGTTTATAATACACTGCGGCTGTGTGCTTGGCTGCTATTCCAGAACTCATCAATCAGAAGTGATATTTGCAGAGCTCATTTTCTCCATTTCATAATTGATGAATTCAGCTTCTTTAGGTCCATTAGTTATTAATCGCTGGAAAGAGAGGCATTAATTTCATGAATCACTGATGAGTAAAGACTTCTAAGATCTATTAAAAGCGAGACCGATTGAGATAAAGGAATGGGCTCGAGCTAGCTGTCTTCTAAATGAGGCGAGGCACAATATATGGGACATGTGAAGTGAAGTTATAGCTCTTCGCAGTCTTCACTTCACCTTCAAGGTTCAACTTGAAATCCACCTGATTCCTTTATGTCTCTTCGCCTCACGAGTCTTTCCATTGAATCTTCCATACTAGACCACATTCATCGGCTCTGACTTTATTCATAAACTCCGTTCACTCGCTTCATGTGGGGTTTGCATTTTAGAAGCCTAATGAAAAACCTGCCCTTCTTGTTTGTGTAACAGAGTTGGATCCAGAGCCTCTGCCGGTTAAATAAGAGTCAGACCTGGGACCTGAAGACTTGGCCACGGCTTCAAAGACGACTGCTGCCGAGCTTAGTTCCAGTTCAAAGTTATCCACGGATAGATTAGAAAGGGGTAAACAACGGCAGAGTTGTTTGACCAAAAATGTCAACAGTTATGGCAAAGGAGGATTATTAGGGGATCACAACAGAAGGTGATATTAATTAACTTTAATATGGAGGGAGTGTGTTTGAGAAAAATACACTAACAATGGATGTTTAGAATTAAAGAAGACACAACAATGGAGCATAAGTAAAGACAGACTGGCTAAAGGACTGGGAGGGTTTTATGTCTATATGTGTGGCTTTGTGTGCAGTACAGTGACTGGTGAGTAAGCCGTTACAGAAATACATCTAATATTGACTGAAATATTGAATACTAACTACATTTTGGTCTCATTGATCTTTACTTATTCTGTCTCCTTTTCTGTCTCATCCAAGCACTAGCTAGGGTGTTTGAGAGACAGTGAGTGTGGGGCCAGTATACTCGGTCAGAGCTGCTTGTCAGACGGTCAAATAGCTTTGGAAAAGTTTTGTTCCTCATCATCACTGCTGCAGCCAAGGTCAGTGCCGCAGTTGCATTGAGTTCAACGATCTGTGCAATGTTAGATGGGCTCATCATAAATGACTATTTAACTAGTTAATGGCACTAGTGGCTCGTTCACGGGAGGAGAATCACTTGAATGCCAATGTGAAGTAATAAGTACTTAGTGAGCAGTGAACAATATGCACCTCCATCCGCACAGAGCGAAGCCCGGGCACCAGGTTGGGAAAGAGGCCCAGTTTTCCCTGGTTGCAGACCCTGGAAAAAAGGGGGAGCACATTCCCAGACTGTTTCCCAATTCCATCTGGTTGTTACGCGGCCCAATTTGTATGGAATTCTGCACTTAATGAAATGTTGTTTCACGTATGGATCCATATCGAGGCTGCACTGTTTGTGTGGAGACACTGCTGGATCTTTTGGCGTGCTCTCATAAACTGGTAAGCCCAAGATGAGGATTGACCTTTGACCCTAGAGAATTATCTAAAGGAGATATGTGGGCAATGTTAAGATGGCATCGCAATGTAGGACACAGAGGAAAGCTTGCAAATTAAGTGAGTTCAAAGCTTTTCTGTCTTTAGTGATATGATCCCTGTTTGAATTGAAAAACAATACACCAAATTGATGACATATTGACTGTAATTGGTTCTCTCTGTGTGCTGGTATCTAATGTGTGTGCATGTGAACAACTAAACTTCTTTTTAGGGGAATGTGACAAAGAACACACCAGCTCCGGTGAGTGGCCGAGGCTGCTGGGGGGAGAACGAGGTGGGGGACTGTGATCGTGATCAAGCGTCTCAAACGCGCACACAGCTGTGAGCACTTGCGTCCATTAACACCTTGTAGCAGAACATGAAAGCGATGGATCACATTTTCTCCCTAGCTGAAGTACCGACAGCCCCCTTACGGCATCTTCTCGATTTACTGCCATGCAACAAGATCAGCCAACAAAGTTTGAGATAAGAGTGGAAATGTTCAAGTGTGGAAAAGCTCCAGAATTTAGCCTTTAAATGATTTAGCATGTGTAGTGAAATGGCTTTAACATTAGCCAGACATTTTGTGTGAGAATGAGAGAATTAGTGTCGGGCAGAAATGTTAATTTAGCAGCTATGGAGTGAATATAGTCTCAATATTGTTTGTAAATGTGTATTACATGATTTGTAACTGGAAAAAAAATGTGTAACTGAAAATAAGATTGGAAAATGTTTATAGATTTTTTACTTCAACTTCTCAGATCTGATCCATGTTGCTTTCAAAAACCTTCCTGCACTTACAAATGTTTCGTGTTATGCACGGATCAGGTTACTTTTGCGTTCAGGATTTTGAGACTATATTAACGCTGGTCACAGCTCCACAGATTCGTAAATACATGCTGGTGGAAAACTGGGACATCTGGGCTTTCGCCGTATTCGTGTTTAATTTCAAAGTGGGAAAGACGTTTTTCTAAATATACAGAATAGCCTGTGCCTCTTGATTAGAGCACATACATTTACCAACCACAGACTCTGTACAGTAACCTATAAATGTAAATATATGGTTTAAATAAGCTATTGCTAGGTGGTAGAGTTGTGTTTCTGCTGGGAAAACAGCCAGTCCAGGCAAAATGCACATCAATGCTCACATCAAGCAGAAGCACTTAAATGCAGGAAGAATCTGTAAGTAAAATATTTTAAAGTATTTCATATATAATTTTTGTGTTACAAATAATGTAATACACATTTAGAAACAATATTGAGACTATATCCACTCCATAATAATGACTTTGAAAATGTGACCTAATATTAATATGTGAAAAAGGCACTGATGCCCTCAAGTAGGTGCTTGTATGTGTACCTGTGTGTGTGTGTGTGTGTGTGTGTTTTCTATGGTGTTCCTGCCTTGTGCTGTTAAACTTCAGCTTGGAGCTGCAGCTGCCCAAGGATCCTGGAATGTTTATGGGTTTGTTTTGAAGTGCACACTCACTCTCTCTCACACACACACACACACACACACACACACAGGACACCCCACCTCCCTCCAACCTGCGACCCCCACCACCACAGCACCCCCTTGCCCCAAATTATGGCTCAGCGGGGATAACTGAACACTGTTGAAGGCCATTTTTCAATTCATTAACACATCAAAGCTTCACCAGTGCTCCGTAAAAACACTCACTAATTCTTATCTGTTGGAGGAAAAAACTTTCCAGCAAAGCATCGGGTTCTGTGGGTGGTGGAGAGTCAGCAAAGAATCGGCAATCTTTTATGGGTCAGTGTCCAATTCAAGGATGCGTAAATCTGGCTCCTCCTGTTGTCGTGGAAATAAAACAACAAACACAAGCTACAGTCTTGGCAAACAGAGGGATGCAGAGAAAGGGACAGAGAGGGAGACAAGTGAGAAATCCCAAGGAAAATATTAGAGTGGAGAATAGAGCACCACTTTGTCATCAAAATGAACAGCGCCAAATGTAAATATTGGTGGAGTAACTGCCAGAGTAAAGGTCTTGTTTTTATCTACACAGTTTGCACACATCTCAGTTTGTGACCTAGGTGGCGCTTACTTTCTTTAAGCACGGGGGAAAAAATTGGGAATATTTCTGCTAAGGTAAGACTGACAGAAAACAAGCACACTGTTCTATTAAACAGGTGCCTCAACAAGTAAATGTGCACTGAACAAGCTCACAGACCAGTCTGTCAAGTGTGCAATGACAAATTGGCCCGTAAAGACTGCGCTGAACAAATAAAATGCAAGCGTGTTTGTGGAGTGCATCGCCTCGCTGTTCCCCTCCATATGTCGGGGATAAATCTAACCTCATTTTTCCTTCAGCTCGACCAAAGCCAAGCCGGTAAGCACAGCCAATTGATTTTGGATGCCTGTAGAAAACCCAAGTCCCATGGCTAAAATTGATCCTTGAAAAAAAATTGGAAGGCCGCTCTCCCACCACCCTCTTGGCCCAGGCCATGGTCCAGACCTGCTGCAGCCGCCTTTGGTTGCCCTCCCCACCTGCTATATGGGTTCCTGCCATCGTGTGTGTGTGTGTGTGTGTGTGTGTGTGTGTGTGTGTGTGTGTGTGTGTGTGTCTGGGCTGAGATCTGCCTGGCTGCACGAGCCACCTGCTCAGGGCACCGGGGGTAACACCCGGTTAATTAGCTCCTCAATAGAGCCAAGGCAGTGTACACAAACACACACACATTTCTGCACCCCCACACACCAGAGACACTGCTTCAAGAGGTAGTAACTGTTCACAACATGACAAGGAGTCAAGTAACAAATATATACATTAAGTCAAACAGAAGTGAGACTTAAACGCTGGTTCTGCAGACTGATGAGCTTTGGACAACTGAGACAAAGATTTAACAACTTGAGCTGAGGACTAACAGGAATCTACAGCTCCTGTAGCCTTGCTGTGTACACAACAAAACATAACACTTTCCACAGAGACGTATCTTTCACTTCTATGACACTGCCTCAGCCCTCCCCTCCCTCCGCTGGTTTCTGTGGTAAGCCTCACACCGTGGGCTTAAGAGTCAGCCCTTGGGAGCCCTTTTGAACTGAGAGTCCACTTAATTCCTCTCCCACCCCTCTCTTGCTCTCCCCCTCTCTCCTCTTACTTTCATGAGACCCCATCTCAAATACTCTCACTGGTTGCCTCTCCCTCTTTTTGCTTGTTTTCTTCCCCAACCCTTTGTCTTGTCCATCCTTTCCTCCAATATCCCCTTTCTCTCTCTGGATGGCATCAGGCAGGGAAAGACTTTAACGAGATTAGGCTGGAGGGTTGCCAGATTGGGGGGCCTGGTGTCAGTGGAGAGTTGAGTCCTTAGCTCTGTTCTCTCTCTCTGGTCCACTTCACTCCCCCACATCTAAACATTGTTATCTCTGTCCCGCTTTTGCCTTCACTCTCTGTCTGTCTCGGTTGCTCTCTTTTTTCTGCAGTCTTGAGCACAGGGGCCGAACTAGACGACTGTCAATCAAATGAACATGTTGAATCAGTAAAACCGAGGTAAAAGCAGTTATGTTTTGCCATGACTGTTGACATACACAAGCATGAGGTGCACTCTGGGGTATGCATGCGACGCCTGGGCTCGTTTAGAAATAGAAAGTGACAGATGGAGCCTACAGTGTAAATTCACCACTGTGGCCACTGATGGCAGCAGAAATCGGGATGGAAAATCTAATGTTTTATGTTTTTCTCTGATCAGGCTTCTATGTGAATGCACAGAAAGCAAAAGGATCGAGCCATAAAATCAGGTCAAATGTTAAGCTGAGGAAGAAAATATTAAGATTAGGACCTGGGGGTTTCAAGAAAACCTTGACGAAATGCAAAGACCACCATGTTGATTTAATTTTGAATTTACTGACTTACTGTCAGTTTTAAGATGTTTTTTGGGCTTACTTGTTGCGTAGCACACATTTTGTAGCTGACAAGTTTTCATCCAGTTGAATGGTTTGATGAGTAAAAAATGAACAACTATGTGAGTCTTTGACCCGACATGTTAAACAGCACTCTCTACCACAAGTATCAAAACACCAGATGAGGAAATATCCTGTAAGAGAATGGTATTCATCCCTTTAACAGAGTTCCACAGACTTGGAGAATATATTACAAGGAGCAGTTAAGCTGTTATGGCAGCTCACTGTGGCCTAGCACCTTACTAAGACACTTTAAGTAAAAAAAAAAAGAAAAGAAAAAGCAATTTATGTAGCAGAAGCCAAGATATCCCGAGTCATAGTCCTTTGTGTGGTTTAAGCTGCAAAAACTTTGGATCCTTCAATTCCCCAAAATCAAAGCCCAATTTCAGATTAACTCGATGAAATCGTCAGAAGCTCTCCTCAGAGCCACAGAAGACATTTTATTACTGTTTTCATGGGCTGAGCAGTACTCTTTTTGGCAAGTAGACTGATCATCTGTAAAAACCTGTGGGATACCTTTCATTTATAACCCATCTGTTGATAAGTCTTATCAAAGTCAAAGTTGTAAACAAAAATACAAATCTGCTTAGTGTTCTGCTTTCTTTTATATGACTTATGCCGTTGTCTGATCATCTATTGCCCTCACATTTGCTTGCGTTTTACACTACTTTGGAGTTGTGAGGGTGATGTTAAACCTGTTGAAAAACAGAACTGGGTTGGCTGCTCCCACTAGAGCCGGTCCACAAAGATATAATCATTGAGTGAGTGAAGGATAGACTGCTCCACATTGACACATTTGTTCACACTACTCACACTGGATCTGTCTATTCACATTCACCGACAGATACATACACACGATTTCAAACAGTGACTGATCAGTTAGACCACCGGTGTCAGCCACAGACAAAACCACAGTCAAGGGGAGCCGAACAATGGTCGTGCACTCATTGTTAACAAACAGACATATATTTTCTCTTAACAGCCTCTGAATCTTGCTGCCTCCAGCAACAGCAGCCGTCAGCCAAAAAACACATATTTTCTCAGGCAATAGAGCACAGAGGCAGGCAACAGCATAAATAGAAGCAAGCTGTTACCAAAACACAAATAATTTAATGAGAGATGAAAAAAGGCTGATTTCAGCAAAAAGAGAAATTAAACAAAACAAAAAAAAAGAGGTAGCAGACAGGAAAACGTCCAGGCAGAGAGTTAATCCTGACAAGAGTCAGTTACACAAGGATAGAGAGGAAGAGAGTGCTGGCGGTGACGGGCACCTCAGGAGGTGATTGCTACCATCTGTGTGGGAGAGTCGATGGGGTCCTGGGAGAGCCGGGTGGGCACGCTGCAGCTCCACCAGTTTGCTTTGGCACGGGGATGAAACGCTATATCGCACTACTAGATTACATGTGGCTCTCACACATGCACAAATGCAAGGAGATGCATGTGCACGCGCGCACGTACACACACAAACACACACACACACACGGCCTCAGGCAGCCACAGAGCATTTCCCAAGGATCCAGCGTTTTAACCCGGCTTACATTAACGCTGTTATTTGACACTTTGCTGTCCTTAACATTTGTTTCACCATGTTCCCTGCTTGCCAGAGAACCTGTGGCTTCATAGAACGAGAAAAGCATCAATCCCTTGTGGGTTGGCCAAGGACCAAAGTTGCAATACTGACGGGGAATAAAATGAAAGAGCAAAGCTACAGTACAAACCAATCAAACTGACCAGACCCATTGTCTCAGCCAGATAAAGGAAGTTACTTTAAGCCCTTAAAACACACACACACACACACACACACCACCACCAAAACTAAACTCACATCCCTCATGTTTGCTGGCCCCACTGTGCTGTAGCCCCTGCGTCTCACACTAACTACCCTAAAGGCATCATTTCATAGGGCTGTTGGTTTTAGAACAACATGCCTTGGCTATGTGATTTGAAAGCACAGGAGGTTTCTTTTTCAAAATCACTTTCTATTGCTCAGCAGCCCCCCTTCAACACATACACAAACTGCTCTTACTCCTTTCTGTGTCACGCTGTAAGTAATTGAAGTGTTGGTTCCCCTGTTAGCCTCCAGCGACAGGCGGCGGAGGTGGGAGGGGTGGGAGGGTCCTTAAGTCAATTAGCGAAAGTAGGAACATACATACATACATACATGCAGTAATACCACAGCGGTTCTGGCTTTTTTCATCATTACCGTCTATATTTGGCATCTCACTGACCATGTTGCCTTCTAGGGAGAGACAGCAAAGTTTCAACTGGCAATGGAGGACAATTTCAGGCTGCTGTGTGCTGCAAAGTTGGATTCTCAAATTCAAAAGCAGTGAGGTTAACTTTGCTCTACCCAAGACCAAACAATGTTGTGTTGCAAGAATAAAGGCACACAAATCCTGTTCCTCTCCATGCTACAATTGAGAAACTATAAAATGTGGCATTGTTCATGTTACTCAAATCATGCAAACTCACAAAGCATGCCACGGTTTCATGTGTAGTGTGTTTAAGAATGAGGTAATTTTTCACCATGCCTAAAAAGTGTCTTGACGAATCTGCTCTACAACTTGAACATGGGCCTGACCTCTGCTTGGCCTTGCTAGGAGATGTGAGGTGGCGGGGGGGATGGTGTGAAAGGATGGAGGCCTATTTTGAAATTCTAATCAGTATCAAATAACCATCTGCCCCTTGTTGGTGAGGGGAACGAAGAGAGAGAGAAAGAGAGTTTGAGCTTCTGTGGCCTTCAGAGTTTCCACAGCTCTGTACAGATCTGAGGGCTTATTCTGAGCCCTGTACCTGAGCAAGTGTTCATGGATGGCCTCTTCTTCCAACACACACACACACACACACACACACATACTCTTCCTAAGAAACGCGTCTGTCAAATTCCCCCTAATTCCAGCTAATAGTTTCCAAAAAACAGAGACCACAAGA
The DNA here is from genome assembly GCA_036023655.1 of Nannoperca australis. Lineage (NCBI taxonomy): Eukaryota > Metazoa > Chordata > Actinopteri > Centrarchiformes > Percichthyidae > Nannoperca > Nannoperca australis. Next base: position 16,184 of record JAVQJD010005103.1, read on the forward strand.
CCCCACAAAAGGTTTGAGCGGGCTCGTGACAAGGCTTGAAAATACAATATCGGTCTGTTCTGCTTTTCCTTATTCCGCTGTAAAATTCACGTTTTAATGCAACACTCATTCATTACTATAGCAGACATGATCTAATAACATCTATTATATAACAGGTAATAACTTTTTTAGAGGTAAAAACTAATTTGTGGGAATTTCCTTCAGGTGATGACACGGACTGATGTGTAATGTCTCCAGTGAATACGTATTTGTTTGAATGATTTAATTTTGTAGGAAACTCCTCTTCTGGTGCAAAAACAAAAGAACCATATCACTCATTCCCCACTGAACTCTATATGTCAAATTAACTATTAAAAATATTCAACACCGCACCTAAACGGCGCAGCAGAGCAGGAACACCCAGCTCTGCTACCAACCACAGCTCACCTGCATTTCTGGCAAATCAGCCCAAATGGCAATTCAAACAGCCTTCATGTGACCTCTGCATTTAACGTTATGAATGCATACCAGTGTGCCTGGCGCAATACTGGGAACAGACCTGGCTTGGCTGGTCCAGGCTTGGCTGGTCCATTAGGGATGGATGATGTCTGGCCCTGGGCTCGTAGCGTCCCAGAGCAGTACTCTGGACTTCCTGCAAGCTGCGTCCAAATGAGGTAAAGAAAGCGCTGGAGAATAGAACAGCTTGCTGTCGCAGCCAAACAGGGCCAAGATGGCTGCGGACGCGGCCAAGAGTAAAGAGCTCCTACACCACCATAAATTATCATCTACTCAGGATGTGACATTGTCGTTGACTCCACAAGAGGACGCTTCATCTTATACAGTGACTTTGGCAGACTCTATTATGGGATGATACACCGTCTCATATTTTTAAGTCAACATAAAGTATTTATAGTACGGCATCGGCCATGCCAGCAGAAAAGCCAATATTCCATCACAACCAGTAACCAAATAGCTCTTATCCATCTGTTTCCTCATTCTGTCCTGTGGCTCAAACTTCGAGCAGATAAATCACAGCTTTTTCCATCATGTCTCCCTCAATACAAACATGCACGCTCCTTTACGAGGCTGCCCTCTCTGACTACTAGAGCAGGGATTTGTAAACCAATGTCTTAAGGCAGGATTCATAGTGAGGGAGGCGGCAGATGGGCGTGTGTGTGCATGGCTTGTGTCTGGAGACAGAACATGAGCTTGCCAAGAGCACAGACAGTAATCTTGGTGCGGTGCATGTGAAACATTTAGTAAGACCCGCGAACAATCATAGCAGCCTGTTAGAGACAATGTTCTTGTTATGCAGGTTAAAGATTTAAGTCAAGACTTCTAAGAGTGAGAGCAAAACCTCGCAAAAAACACCTTTAAAACCACCTTAACAATAACGTTTAAAGTGGAGAAATCTGCTACCAGGCACATCATTTCTCAAGGACTGACAGACTCAGACGTGGGGTGTGAAACAACTATTGATTTGGCTCTACATCTGCCCACACTGAATTCCTCATTAACCACAAACCATCTCCCCGTCAACTTAACCTTGTCACCACCCAACAAAAGATCATGACCTCAGCCCGGCCCCCTCAGACCCAACCTCCAACCCAAACACCCACAGGGCCTCATGAAGGCTCTGGTGACACCTAAGGGAATCCTTGGCTCTTTAAGTTGCCACTCTTACAATCTTGCCCAGTCTAAATGCTTACATCTCACTGCCACAGTGGCGTGCATTTTTGCACAGCGTTGGAAAGAAAAGCAAACAGAGAAATCAACAAGGGGCGGGTGCATTTTAAGAATGGGCTTTATTTTACACCGGAGAGTCATTTTAATGGCTCTCCTGATAATTTGGAAATATTTTGGAACCATTTCTACTGGAATAAGCTGTAAAGAGGCTTGTAGAACATGCAACTGGGGACATCTGGGACTGACTTTTTGGCGTGTCCGGATGTGTGATCAGGTATAGCGTGCAACTTGCAATAGGCTTTAACTGCCCTGTATCAACACTGGGATTATGTCATCAGAGTTGGCCAGTGCAACCGGGCTGTTTAGTCCAGAAATCGTGGATAGAAGTGACATATCAATCCCGCTGAGAAGGGATCTACGGGAAGCGGGTGTAACATTTCGGAAACAGCTACGGGACATTTGAAAGAGGGCATGTGCTAAAGTATGAGCAAGAACACACTGAGGGGTTTACAGGATATTGTTGTAGAAGGGGCTTTGTATATGTGTGCGTGAATGTGTGCCTGTATCTGTGAGTTGAGTAAGTGAGGGTGTCAAGGATAGATGAGAAGCCAAAGTAAGGTAGTGTTGCCATGGGAGGTTTCAGAGTACAGAGGGAGGGAAGGCTGGACTCGTTGGCTGGTGTAATGCTAATATGGCCTTGCTCCTCTGGCTCTGTCACTCTCGGTCCCCTTTAAACAGATCTGGCACTGTTCAATATGATCTCAGGCCAGCTTACTGGGCAATTATAACATGTTAGAAAAATATACACTGCATTTCAATGTTCTGCTCCTGTTTTTTTTCCTCTCTGGCTGTAATTTTATTTTATTACAGGGAAAGGTTAAAATGGGGACAGTGGTTTCTAATATGGTTTTATTTTTATGACAAGCAAAACTTAAGTGAATTAATTCCACCTATGTCTATTTATACTAAACAGAAATGCTGTAAAAATTACCACCAAAGAAACATCCACATATTAGAGAACAAATTCCTGCTAAAAACACATGGCTAACATAGCATGTATCTAAAACCTTTGTACAGCCATGAAATTAATATGGGCTAAATAAACACCTGTTATCATATAAAAGCCTAATCCAATACAAAGGTAATCCATTTATATTAACAATTGCCACAGAAATTTTACCTGGCAAGCTTTCACAGCACGCCTGGATGACTTTTACCGAGAATGTCTTGAGGAGAAGGCAAACACTGCCAAATAACATTCTTGTATGACTTAGCTGTAGAGGGGAGCCAATGACTCGAGCTGTTGTCATCTACTGTTTAAGACTTGCTTTTGAAAAAGAGTATTTTCACAGACAAGTCCAGAAAACATGATTTTGTTGAAAGTAGGCCTGTTTCCCTGTAGAGTAACGGTAAATAGAAGGGCTGATGGGAAATGCAAGGAAAGGATGGGCCTGTGTTTTGAGAGACGTTGCCAAAGTTGCAAGCCTAACCACTATGTGCTTACCAGAACACTTCACCTATAAAAACACAAACCCATCCGGTATGTTCTGGCCACATTTGTAATTACCCATGTGACAATAAATTATCTCTCCATTTCTACCTCCCTCTCTCTCTCTCTCTCTCTCTCTCTCTCTCTCTCCCCCGGTGTATGTGTATGAATTAAATTTGTTGGCCTGATTTTACATTGCTGTCTTCATATCCTGAACAGGGGTAATGAAAAGGTCATGACTATCCAACAAGGAAATAATCAACCTGGATTTTCAAATGTTTCCTAATTTTGATACACTCCTTGAACTAAGATCGGGATATTTGCATCAGATATATGGCAGTCGCACTGATGTGTGTGCAACAGGTTTAAATCCTCTGTTCGAATGCCATTCCCTCATTTGGAATTCTGAGGAGATTGTCTTTGGAAAATAATATCTCCCTGCTTCATAGGGAGGGAAGAGGAATAGAGCTGAAGAAAGAATGTGTTTCAACACATTACATTTGCATGCTTCTTTTATAATGGCCACTGAAAAACTATTTAAGGATATGTGTTCATCTTCTCAGTTCTAGTTTGTTGGGGTTATTTTTTTACAATCAACATAACACAAGGTTATAGAGCCATGGTGTTAGCTGTGCTTTCAGAACATCTGTTATGCTTAATGTATGTTCTCACAAATGGTCTGTATTGTTTTAAGATGACATGAAACATGTTAAAAGCACATAAAGAATGACAGATAGAGGGAACTTACGTAAACACTCATTGGCCTCACGGGCATTGGCCCTCTGCCATGGACGGTCATAGTGAAAGGGCTTGCAGCGGTCACATTCAGGTCCCTCTGTGTTGTGCTTGCAGTCACACACCAGTTTGCCTTCCTTGTCTTTCAGACAGCGTGAGCCATGTCCGTTGCATTTACACCTCCCGCCCACCTGAAAGTCTCCCACTGCATAGAAATAAGCTGGCAGCGTTGATGTCACCGCAGTGGGGTCATCGTCCCTCCCACCGCTGTTGCTTCCAGCCCCCAGTCCCAGCTCCCGGGGTAGCTGGGGCCGGCTGAAGACCACACGGATATCGGTAACAGTCACCCAGTCCTGAAGGACCGGGCTGTTGTCAAAATCTTTGCCAGAGGGTCGTCCATCCAGAGTGCTGAAAGCAATGAGCCCTCCAGAAAGCGGGTAGAGGTCAGTGTGGCCATCTGTGCATAGAGCTTCCTGTTCGTTCTGCTTGGTAATGGTTGCTTTGTTGGGCCGATTGTACATGCGCCGGCATTGTGAGGAGTAGAACTGGTAGGGCATCCAGGTCTTGCCGTAGTCCATGCTCTTGTAAATGGCCAGAGACTCAGGTCGTGGTGAACAGAACTGCAGGCTGACGTAGGTGATCTCAAACTTTTTACCTAGTGAAAGGGTGAGAGTCACGTTGTGCGGCGAGGTGTTGAGATTCTCTGACTGCCAGCAGGTGAGGTTGTGAGCTGAGTTGAGGTCAGTGAGGTACGAAGCGGGGTGGGCACGGCGAGGGTCAGCTGCATCACAGATTTGGCACGTGCGTACAGAAGGCCGATCATCGCCTCGCTCCACCACACTACAGGAACGGGATGCAGGCCGGCCACAAACGCTGGACACCATCACCTCCTTGCCAAAAGCAGCATTGATAAACTCTGGGATACAGCGGCGGGCTGCGCCTGTGTCGTCGTAGCAAGGGTCTGGAGGGGTCTGCTGCCCTGCGAAGGGATTGGTGGCACTGTGGGTGAAGGCTGAGCATGCCAGGAGGCACAGGCCCAGAAGGCACCTCCAGGGTTCCCTCATCCTGCTCAGAGGGCCTGTGTGTGACTGTGTCTGTGTTTATGCACAGATGAGTCCGTGCGTGCACCCAAAAGTCTGCGTGTGTGAATGTGTCGTTGTGCAGATGTGTCTATGTATGTGACTTTCCCAATGTGTGGTTGATGTGTGTATAATAGTGAGTCAGTGGAAGGAGAGTGTCTGAGCTCAGTGACCCTTCACTTCAGGCTGAGCAGAGCCCTTCCTGTAAGAGAGAGAAGCAAACAGACAGGTCAATGTCAAAGCCGTATTTTTACCATAATAGGATATAAAACAGAAAGTGACGCTGCTCGAATTCTACTGTATAAAAAACAAGTTTGCGTCTTCAAAACCCAATTATATTTGCCTTTACAAAAAGAATAAAGGAATCTAATTGGATTTCTTGTACTGTACAATTACCAGTGAATGTTTTCATTGACTAAAAGCCTGTCAAAGGATAAGACTGGGGCCCCAAGAGAAAAGTTGTGACCATTTAAAGAGAGACATTAGTGGCTGCAAGTGACTGCATCCTGAATTTTAATGCCGGCCTCTCATTCAGTACTTCCTTTCAGGTCAAAACTGGCCAAGCCTTCTGGTCATGCTTGAGCAGCATGGCAGAAGTCACCCTATAATCCGTGGTGATGCCGCAAAGCAGTGGACTGTGTGTGACCCTGGTCAAGCCTCTGCTTTAAGAGAGTGTCCTAATAAAAAGGAAACTGTTTTATATATGAGGACATGCCTCTACTTTTGAGCTCTTACTGATTTTGGCGGGAAACGGTTGACAGGCAATCAACCATTGCAACACTATAGTTACACAGTGCTGACCCAAGAGAAGGCAGCATTATGTTCATTCACTAAACCAGAAAATTCACCAAAAGAGATAACTATTTGAGGATTATACTCTGCATTAGAAGAACTAAGGCTATGCGACGCCATTCAAGCCTTTCTAAATCTCTGGGTCAAAATAGGTACCTGGATGACATCATTCATACGCTAGACGAGGGGCCTCTCTGTCCCAAAGAGAGAGAGACTGAGGGGTGCAAGGAGAGAAAGCTTTGGGGCAAAGAAAAAGACAGAGAAAGAGATGTATATAGCCCAAGGCTTTTCCTTCCCTAATCCCCTTTTTACTTCCCTGGGTGTCAAATCTAGAAGAGCCCCATTTTAAAACAGACAGCTGAGGGGTTGAGAAGGCACCCCAACCCTCTTTGTGAGGTATTTATTAAATTACAATGAATCACACCCACCTCCTCTTACTCCCCCCTCTCCCTCTTATACTACAGCATCCCTCTTCATCTTGGTAGAACAAAAGGCCGCCTCTGTATCCACTTCAGTCAAGCAGGGAAGGCAGACAGACGGATTTGAGGGGAGTCGGAAAAACAAAAGTTTCGTTCTTTTCTTATGTGAGGGGTCCAAAGCTAGCCACCCTTAAAAAAGAGCCCAGTGGCCTGGTAAATAGGACCACTCGTCTGTGCTCAAGTGCTTAAACCCAGCCATTTGGCCTCTTCTCAAGCGCAGATTGGGTGTTAAAGGGAAATAGTGTGAGGTAATTATACAGAGCAAGAGAGAGTGTCACAAAGTGGAAGTACAACTGCTTCTTATGCCAATCCTAGTAATTGGTGGGTAAATACATATAATTTAAGATACTTTACTTGGGATAAAAGCCTGTATATTTCCCGACATGCTCAGCTCTGAAGTAGCCACTCCAAGAAATTTGAAGACCTGAGCATGAAAACATTAGACAATGCTATTACTTACTTACTTATATTTAACATATGAAAAATGGATTGCAGGGAATGGGCCTGCTCATAAATGATTGGAGTAAGAGTCGGCCTTGCCAGGACGGATAAGGACATTGATCAATGACATGCGTCTGAGGACGAGGAGGTTAAAGTGGGCACGCAGGCGGGAGTTCATCAGCCAAGGCACTCCATCAAAAGGCTGGCCATGGTAAAGCTGGTGGGCCTGACACCCATTGGGGAGGGCATGGAGAGACGGCTGATAGAATTAGCAACTCATTAGCGTCCAGGTCCAACTTCCATCAGCAGCATGTTCAGCCAAGAAAAGAGACAGTGGGGTGGCTCTGAAAGAGAAGATACTATGGGTGGAACCAGAAGGGGTAGAAATTATGACAAGGAAAAAGGAAAAAGATGGGGAGAGGGAATTATTTAGACTTTAAAAATCTGATTGGCATGTTGTTGAGGGAGTAAGAGGAAATAAGTGAGGAAGAAAATGAAAACCAGGCAGGAAAACACTTGACAGACTTAAGAGACAAGAAAAGAGGACAAACAGACACAAGGAAAGAATAGTTTCAGTAAGTAAGAAGGAAAAGAGGGACACATGTAGGGGAGAAAAACAGCAAGGGATATGACAGTGATGAAGCTGAAATGACACAAGGGAGGGTAAGCAAGGACATATATGAATGGAAGCAGTAGGAGAGAGAGGGAAAGTGACAGAGATGGAGGGAGAGAGTTGAGGGAAGGGCATAAAAAGAGAGAGAGGGGGAGATGAAGAGAGAGAAACAGAGGGGAGACAGATTAAGGTGGAGGATGGCTATGGTCTGTGTCTGGACTTTGGATGACTAAATATGGTGCGGCCCGAGTGCTGCCGGGCCTGATGGGAGATTCTTCCAGGGTCTTGGTGCTGTCAGGCGCGTCTGGCAGATGAGCGTGTAGGTTAAACAGAGAGAGAACAGTGACAAGGCTGTTTAATTCCACTCTGTACGCCCTCAGAAATAGATGCTAGCCTTGTAGCAAGTGTAAATGGTTCTCTGAGACAATCCTACAACACTACGCTTTGGCAAAAAGCTGGTCTTCATTAAAAACTTAAGACTTATTCTTTAGTGTTGTAAGAACTGCTACCTGTGAGCCAGTTCCATGAAATATTTCTGGGTCCAGGATTGCCAGGATGTTAGCACAGTGGTGTAGCTGGCTGACCTTTGAAAAACTAAGAATCTGTTTCAGAAAGAAAAGTCAGTGTGTTTAACAAGCCACAAGTTCCCCTCGGTGGGGGCAGACATTGTCTTTCATTAAATGTGGTTGAAGTAGCAACAGCTGCAGGCCCATGGCTGTACTTCTGAAGAAGACAATGAATACCACACAGAAATGCTGCTGGCTGTAGCTTGTAGCTCTCAGGTCTAAAGCGAACTATTACTCTAATAAGATTAGCGTTAATCCTTGTATTAAAAGATGTCAAAAGATGTCAATTTAGGGGTGATATCAGCTTCCAATCTTAGTTTTGATTTTGGTATCGACTACTTTTTAGGGTACATTTTAGATTCCCAGATTGTGCCTTTAAAGTCGATTCTGACCCCCCGCACACAAACCCACCACCATCTGGTATGTTAAAACACAAACTGTTCCTGTGGCAGTTAAGACATTTCCAAATGAATGGCTGCTTAGAGTGCAGTGACAAATAAAAATGGCATAGCCAATTCATCACTACAACATTCCTCTGTGGATTAATGGCAAGGAAAATGTACTTGCTGCAAACCCCAGTGCCTAAGCTACTGCTGTGTTAAATAATTTGCCCATTAGTATTATTGGCACAATATGTGAATGGATGAAGAAATATGGGGCTTTTAGTGTGGAAACCCACCTGCATATAAAATTGCACTCTACCACAAAGACTACTCAGGCCATTTGGCTACTGGAATGGATTCAATGGTTTTAATCAAACGGTGACAGCCCAGTTAGAAAAGGTAGATGATGGGGGGGCAAAAGGAAAGGAAATTAGATTAAAAAGAGGTGGTTGAGAAATAGAGGGAGTGATAGACAGGCAGAGAGAGAGAGAAAGAGAGACGGGAACAGGAAGATGACAGGGTGGTCTGGTGGTTTCAGCAACGTTTTTTCAGCTTCTCCCTGTCACCGGGAGATCATCCCGTGTTGAGCTGTCTCTCTTTCAAGCGTGGGCGCCTCTGTCAGAGTTCACAGATTAGAAAAACAGAAGTTGCTGAGAGGCTTTATTTGGCTTGGGTGTAGAGGAGGGCGCTGTAGGAGGTGAGGATAGGAGAGGGACAGCTGAGCCACTTTGTATCCCAAGTGGGAGCCTTTCACGCTGCTCTAGAGAGTTGGCGTGGTGGCCCCACTAACACTGGGAGTGAATGGAGGTCTACTGGGTTGCTTCTCTTGGATGACAGCAAGCTGAGGCTCGAACTGGTGCCCTGCTGTCCCTCCAGCCTGCTGTACAGTAATCCCTGGTGGGGTTATTAGCGGCTGCCCAGAACCATGGCGGACTTTTTAATTGGCTAACATCAGGGCCACCTCCATTCTTATTATCATTATGGAGGGATGCATTGTATGAATATAAAAGAACAGTGAGAGCAGCAACAAAGTCAGAAATCCTCTTTTACACAGATTGCACATGATTTAAGGCTCTTGTTGATGCTATTCACCTGAACAACATTTCAGCTCAAGTGCGTCTTACTCAGACATCATGTCCAGGATTATTTTTATTACTGATTAATCTGTGGAATTGTTTCATCTTTCCTAAAGAAGATATACAAAAGTGGTGAAGAATTTCGATCACAATGCCCAAAAGGCCAAGCTTATCAATCTCTATTAATAAAGTTGTAGTTTACTTTCATTCATTTTCTTTCAATGGACCAATCGATTAACTGACCAATAGGTTCAGCACTAATCACATCCTTACCATCTGTAGCCACACACACACACACACACACACACACATTAGGTAAATAAACCCGTCCAGATAAATCAACATGACTGACAGGCCTCAGGTAACGGGTCAGATATTGGTGGCCTGAATTCCACTTGATGATAGCCGTCTCCACAATGGTGACAACAATCCTGCTGTTTGTGTAAGAGTGTGTGTGTGTGTGTGTGTGTGTGTGTGTGTGCATGTGGGGGTGTAGGGTACTCGTAGTTCCTCGCTGGCATTCATTAGGGATTGAGGAGGAGGGGAGGAGGAGCAGGGAGGGCCGAGGGCAGGAGGGGGTCAACTCTCACAGCTGAGGGCGTCATTAGCAGGGGGGATCACTGACAAATTTTTAAAGCCTGCTTATGTCTGCTCAGAGGGTCTGTCTGTGTGTGTGTGTGTGTGTGTGTGTGTGTGTGTGTGTGTGTGTGTGTGTGTCTGGAAGGTTTAA